>CAWVOZ010000171.1:0-13221 GCA_963931855.1 Philhelius festivus | reverse complement strand
GAGCATAGTTTGAGTGACTAGAGACACTGGAGGATACCCAAAAGATCGGCATTGGTTAGAAAGAAACATCATCATCTTCCCTTAGCTCAGTCTTAGACAATACTATTCCATTTCAATATGTGAAACCAGGGGCTGAGCCAAGAATTTCTTTCTTAGTGGGAGAAATTGATTTCAAAAGTCAGCCAATACTGACAAAAAATTAATTATCAGAAAATAAATCTCAAAGTAATTTTTATTCATGAATAAGACAAACGGTTTGATACTTTTTAAGAAATTTTTTTAAAAAATACACCAAGTGCTCGTAAAAACATCTCAAAAATTTCTTACAACTATCAACAGTGAATTGCCATGTGGGTATTGTTGAATAATTACCTCAGCATCGATGTTGCCAAACACATCTTTCACAACATATGATATAGTAAATAATTAAACCATAAAGAATTTAAATTTTAAACTATTACAAATCCAATAATGTGAAATATACAAAATCTGGACATTCAAAAATTCAAAAAGTAAAATACAAATTTCATAGTAGTATTGTAATAATTCATGCGAAGCCCACCAAATATTTTATACAATTCTGTTTTTACTTCAAAACTTTCAAAATCAATAAAAGAATCATAAAAAAGATGACCAATGGAATTGAATCTAATTTAGCTTAAAAAAATTTAAACTATGAAGAACAAAATTGCTATATGATCTTACCTCTTAGTTTTTCCTCTCTGAGATACAAAAAAGAGAAGATTCCAAGTTCACGAGAAAAACCCCAAAGCTTTTGTATTCACAACTATCATCCATAGAGTCATGTAATCTACAAATGATTTTTTATTCCAAATAAAAGTCACCAATATCCCAATACAGTACAAGTTTACTTGAAATCTTAAAATATAACACATGGTTAAAAACAAAAGTTTGTTCAAAAAAATCAAAATCCCTAATTTGAGAGACAAAATTATTGGATTAAATTAAAGTAGTGTCCTTCCCAAATTAATTATACAAAAAAATCTCTTATAAACCTAGAAACTTTTAAAATACAGCACAAATAAGTGAATAAGGCAACAAGGATTAGGTTTTAATATTCTCAACTAAATAAGAGGTGAAGAAAAAAATCATTATGTATTAACCTTGATACCGGTGCGTAGAGTTAGAAGTGGAAGACTACCAAAATTCTTGTTGCTTCTTCCATATGAATTTTGAGGGAGAGATTGGAGTAATATTATGTGTTATGTTATTCATTCTAATATTTGATTTTTGAGAGAACTCCTTATGCAAAAGAGACATAGAGAAAGAGACATGAATAATAAACTCAAAAAAAAAATAAACAAATTGGTTGATGCGATAATTCACCACTTACGTAATTTAAGGGTTCGTTTGATTCGAATGGTAAACAGATTTTCCATAAAATACATTTGCCAGCTAGAGCACCCTTGACAATGCATTTGCCAAATAATATTTTGAGGTGTTGTATTTTCAAAAAAATTATGGAAAGATTATGATCAAAAGTTAAGTAGGAACAAAGGCCTCCACTGGCCAATATGTAGTTCAACCCCTCAAGGAAAGTTCAACCTATCACTCCCTCTCGATCATGGAAAAAAATGGTACCCCTTTAACTAGGAAATTCAACATGGCCCCTTTATTGACTTAACATGCACTTAGGTGATGGTTGTTACCCATGGATATTCTACATTATAATGTAGTATAGATGTGCAATATGCCATAGGTTTTGTTGACTCTTCCATTGCTTTTTTGTGGTCTTGTAAAATATTTTTCTTTTGATCTAATCACCTTTGCATTTGTTAAAACCGTAGAGATCCAAAACTACATCCCTCACCTGTGTAGTAATTCTCATATTGGTGTGTTCTTTGATAATGCTATAGATGACCTATAGGTCAAACTTCTGGATCTTAGCCTTAATACTTTTACATTAAATGTTATCATCCACAAGAAACCAGAATACAAGGTGGCGGAAGCATACTACATAGAAATCTTCATAGGTTTGGAGAGGGGATTTGAGTTTTCAGCTTATTAGAAAGTGGTTGTAGGATAATTTTAAGTAGAACTTGCAAAATTCTTGTTGGCTATCCCATTGAAGGATCTTGGACAAAGAAAGACTCTGGTTGAATATCGCGCTATTCTCCTGATCGGTGTTTTATTTTTTTATATAGAGATAGTAGAACTTTTTCGGTTTATAAGATGAGTCACCTTAATGCATTTGGAGACAATATAGTGGACTACATACATTGTCCATAATTTAAATGCATGCATTACCATGTGTGTGATATTCTATATAATTTGACTTAGTAAGCAGTAATACCAGCGAAGAAAGAGATTAACATATGTTAATATATATATATATATTTTGAAAGGCAAACATGTTGGTGTCGACATAACATGAGTCTCTACTATGGTTGGTCTTAAAATTGGAGATTGTTAAGTTGGTCAAGCTCCCATAATGCATCTTTTGCCAAATTCAAGAAACATGGTGAACCTCGTATCACTTATATAACACCCAAAAAAATCATACACTAGCGTACACCTAGTATACAAGTAATCTAAGTCATAACATGCACTTTATACCAACCATTAGCGATCAGATTATATCATGGCAACAATAAATACATTAAAAGTAGTCCATCAACAATAACACAATGGAAACAACACTACAACATATAACCTGACACAACGGAAGACTATGACACCTACCTCACAAACAAATAATACATCAAGATACATAATAGATACTATCCTACACCAGGCACAAGCAACTTTGATAAACCAATCCAACATAATACTCATAAATGAACAACCTGGCAACCGCTAAACAAAATAGATAAATCTTGTTTAACTGTAAATGCTGACAAATAAACAATATCTTTCCCGTATGCTACAACTCAACCGAAATAACCAACTAACAACTGACATATCTATACTCTAATATAACCAACACAATAGGAAGCAACTCTAGCATCTATCCACATTCCATGCCTCACTAGTATGTCGCATACCGGTGGAGAGAGGGGGTTAAAGAAAAAAAACTATTATGCCAACCGAATTCACCATGAAGGGGTTTCAATCGTCACCGGTAAACCAAGTTAAGCAAAATGATATCAGAATATAGTATAATATGCAATAAATCCAATGATAGAATATAATTATGTATCATAATTATATATGAATAATAAACTGTAACACCCCATAAATCCTACCCAACTACCTGTGATGCCCCATTTTCTCCAAGCCATCTGGCAGGCTCAGCCTCGAGAAAACATATCAATACATCAAACATGGAACGGAGAGACATCTCCATGATGCGGTTATCAGCTTCATGTGCAAAACAAGGTTCACTGATGTTTACATCGTAGCTATAGACACTTATACAAGCATGTCGACTTCCCAAATACAAATCAGATCAAAGATGGACAATGGTAGACATACACATGAGTCAAAAGAATGAGAGATAATATATTAATAATAATGAGATTAGAGAGAACAAAAATAAAAGTCAAGAGTACTATTGTAACACCCCACCTGTAGATTATGCCCTAATAATGCATTTATGCCAGTATGATGTTCAGTTACAGTAGCGTTAGCTAGATCATAGCAGTTGTTCGGGTCAGCTTTTGCGGAGCCCGTTTAAAACTTTTCTTCTATCCGAGTTCCCGTGGAGATGAGGATGTTCTCGCGGAGGTTTCGGTGTAGTTTTGGACCTCGTTGGGTCCTGAGGATGTCCAGGATTTATCCCTTGGTTTCCCCTTGGCTGTGGACTGGGTTTTCAGAACCCAGTGTTTCCGTACGGCCTGGCTTGGGGCCTAGAAGCCGTAGAGGAGACCGTAGGTTTTTATTTAGATTTGCGTCCTGGCTTACGACCTGGAGACTGTAGAGCAGACCATAGAATAAAAGCCGTAATTCGATTTGCGTCCTAGATTACGGCCTGGAGGCCGTAGAATAAAAGCCGTAATTCGATTTAGTTTTGCCAGAGAGTTTGGGGGTGCTTACGGCCTGGTGTTACAGCATTGTGGCCGTAAAGGTAAGCCGTAAGAATTATTTACGGTATGATTTATGGCTTGAGGCCGCAAATCAAGCCGTAAACCCCTGAAGATTGAGATGCGTGACTCGTACGGCCTGGCTTACGGCCAGGAGGCCGTAAATCCATCGGGTTGAGGCCCATTTGGCGTCTTTTCCACCCGGATTTGGAACCTTTTTTGTGGCCCATCCTCCCCCACTCTCCTCATTCATTCCCCAACCTTTTGAGAGCAAGGAGAAGAGCCACTATTGGAGCTTGTGAGAGGATTTCTTGGAGCTTGGAGACCGTCATTCCGTCACCGTCGGAGCCGCATGTGATTCCTCGCCCCAACCAGCGTTCATCGAGGCATGTATTTCTTCACTCCTGCTTTCTTTTCATTTGGATTATGATATTGTGGATGCTAGACTCATGAGCTAGGTTTTCCCGCGTTGTCTTCGTGATTGGGCATCCGTTCCCTTCGTCCAATCACCATTGATTCCCGAATCCCCAATTTGATGCCCTAATGTGTGGAACCACTATTAAAGGATTAAACATCTAAATTGAACCCTTAATTAGTTAATTAAGCTTGATTAGAGCGGGTTAAAGTTGGAAAGGAGCGACCTTCATCGCTCCCGACGTCTCGCGTAACCCTTGGCCCTCAATTTGGCGATTTCCATTGCCAAAGGCCCGAATTATCGTTTCACGAGCCTAGGCTCAAACTAGTGGCGTGGTGTGAGCGGGAGATACGCGGTGTATGCTCCCGGTATCTTTGGATACTCTATTCCAAGGTCGACCCTACGAGGTTACCTCCTAGACCTAGAGATGACGACGACCCCTATGACCTCTGGTGTTCGCCTACGAGTACGACGGTCTGGGTTTTGTACTAGCTATACGTAGCTCTGTATTAGTGCATTGGAGAGTCGGCCCACAAGCGGTGTGCCTGCATCCTTGGAGTTGGGAGAGTCTGCTCACAAGCTGGTGTGCCCATACTCATAGTATCGGGAGAGTCCACATCGCGAGCGGTGTGCCCATGCTAGGTCCGGTCATCCACAGTCAGTCTCTACGGACCTAGCCAGGTGTCGTGATGAGAGACCACTACCGCTAGAGTGCGATAGCGTTTAGAAACCCGAGTAGGTTATTACATAGATATACCTTGTTTATGTACTCACTTGATGAACTGTTGATTACTATCATTGTTCATGCTGCTTTAATTTCTGTACTGCTTGTTATGCCTATTTATTTGCTTAGTCTCCACAGTGGTCAGTTCTTCCGGAAGGACCATGGTGTGAGAAGTTAATGCTGGGTCTTGACACCTCTTATTTCAGGTAGAGCACCAGCAGCTAACCGGAGAGCCTGAGAGGACCAGTAGGAGTCCCCTCATCCCTTTTTTTACTGCAGAGTACAGGACTAGATGACTTAGAGATAGTGCTCCATTTGGGTTGTATATGTCTCTGATACAGCCACCTGTGGCATGTACATCTTTTGTATCTTATCCATATATCATTCTGGGGTTGTAGTTGACTTTGTTATTCATTGTACTCTGATTGATGTCTGTAACTCTGATATTTTGGATATATAGTATATCATCATTAATTTGACCTCGTATGTGTACCATTTCATTATTCTATCTATCTGATTTGCATCTAGATAATCCGTATGCTAGTATAAGTGTCTATAGCAGCAACGTAAACATTAGTGAAACTTGTCCCGCATATGAGATCGAGGATTGCACCATGGCGGTGTCCCTCTTCTTCGTGTGCGCAACATTGAGCCGTTTTCTTGGGGTTGAGCTGGGCGGGCGACTTTGAGAAAATGGGGCATCACAAATTGGTATCAGAGCCATCTTACGGGCAAGCAGATTGGGTTGTGGAGCCTAGGATAGGTCTTACCCGAGCCTTCGAGTTAGGGCTAGTTGAGTGAGGTCATCGAACACGATGCCCAGTCTTGCCCTGTGATTGTGCGTGTCTACGAACGTAGTGTGTACGGTAGGCATTGACGCGGATATAGAGGTTGGCACCATTGTGGTATATACATGGGGGTTTCCTTGTTTGGATTATTTCGCCCGACGTACTAGACATCGCCTCCCACCTCGAAGTTCGAGTTAGTGAATACCTTAGTGTACTATTATAGTAGATACTAGATTGATTGCATTAGCTAAGATAATAGTTGCTTGTCTATCTCGGTAATATGTTGAGAAGCTACGAGTGCGAGTCGATAGGTAAGCAATGTTGTGGTATATACATGGGGATTTCCTTGTTTGGATTATTTCGCCCAATGTACCAGGCACGGCTATATGCCTTGAGACTTGTGCTTGTGGGGATTTGACGCATTGCTAGGTGGGCAATAGTACGACGGTGGTTATGGGTAGCTAGTGTAGTTTAGTCGATTGTTTCCGTTTATTCCTGTGATTGTGTGTTGTGGATGTTACTTGAAATTTTTCTAAGTTGCTTACTTACGTTTGATGTCTCAATCCTCAGATGGTGAACACCAGGAACACCAAGGGGAACGCGGGGGCATCTAAGGCCGCTAAGGCCAACGCGAGCAAAGCGATAAAGGGCAAGAGTAGAGTGACTGAGGAAGCACCTCCAACCATGGAAGAACGGTTGGCGGGGGCTCCAGAGTGGGCCAAGGCCATGATGGAATCTTTTGGAGAGCAGATCAACTCTTTGGGTGAGTTCATGGAAGAAGTGGACGGGAGAGTCAGAGACTTGAACCGATAGGTAGATGTCCTCACCCATGCCAAGGGGAGTCAGATGAACACCCCTACAGTGGGAGCTACTACTCAAGCTGGAGTAGTGATTGTTGATGGTAACTTAGGGAGAGTTGAGCCCCTAGCCCCTGCATTGATACCCACGAATGACACGTGGATGAGGACCATTGAGTGGTTCAATAAAATCAAACCAAAAGCTTTCTCTGGGAAGGCCGATGCTACAGAAGCCGCAAGATGGTTGGACTCGATAAAGAAGATCTTCTCACTTCTTGGTGTCTCTAAACCGAGCAGCAGAGACTGGCCTCTTTTAGCCTTGAAGACTCCGCCTGGGAGTGGTGGATGTCAGCTACTACTGGTGCAGATAGAAATGAGACGTTCCAATCCGATAGTTTATACATATCTTATCCAAGCTTTAGTTCTAACTAGACCTTTATGGAAACCTGGGCAACGACTCCTACAACAAGCACTGGAAGAAAATACAGCTAAGTCCAAGGCCGAATCCACCCAGCTAACATGAAATAGATGATCCACACAAATCCAACAATCCCTTGAGATTGACCCAGTAGAGATAAAAAGATAACCCCCCTTGACTACCACTCATCCTACTATTCTAGGGAATAGAACCCAACACTGGGTAGAAGGGAAACAACTGATAAGACTAGAGTTAAATCCAATGGTGCATTCCTTTAGTTCTCACTATAGGTAATCCCTACATTCTAAACCAAGAAGGAGAGACTTCCTTACAATGGTCCCCAAATTCTACACCAACCCGTTTAACTCATCCGTCCCAGATCCACGACCTCTATTAGTGGTGGGTATTGTCCCCTAGAGCCCCGACTCATACTTCTAGACATGGGTTCTAAACTCTAAAGCTTTAGAGATAATCCGTATTAATTTTATTTACCCCTAACACTCCCAATTGGCCAAATGTGGATGTTGGGTTTATAGGTTTTAAGTCTTCCACTTTTCAACCCACCAAGACTCTCTCTTGGTGTAAATTATCCTACATAATTAAAATTATCTTCATCCTTGTGTTTTTCATAAATTTAATCAATTTATTACCAAAATTATCAAATCTGGAATGTGTAATCATAACTTGAATTTCCTACGTGATTCTAGCAGTTCCATAATATGTTAAATATCATGCTCCATGCTAATTTCAGTAATTAGTAATCTAGCATGCTCGATTTAACCAAAATCCTCAATTCCTATTTTAATTGGCATCAAAAGCCTTAATTTATCTCAGTTTGGTTGCACAAGTAACACACAACAATCTATTTAGGTGTCATCTTGTTTAACATTCAATTCCCTTTTCAATTCACACATTCAACCCTAGACATGTGGTTTTAGTATATACGAAATAGATTTGTGAACACACCCATAGTTTCTACTAATCAATACATAATGAATCAAAGTTCATATGGAAGAAAACTTACCTTTTGGTGATGAATTTGATGAAGGAATCCACCTCTAAAAGCCTTCCAATCCTTGGTGATGATAGAACAAGAGTTATCTCTTGTTTCTCCTCTTCAAATCCCCAAAATAGAATAAGGTTCGTGTTTAGATAATCCCAACTTAACCCAAACAAAACCCTTTATTTGGCTTTAATTTATGGGTTATCAGGGCCCTTTACATCCTCTTACAAAGCCTTACATCCTCCCAAGATGTAGAAACAACAACACACAATAGAAACAAATAGCCACTATATGTCCTCCCCTTATGTCCTAAGAGGACGTAAGCCAGGACGTAAAGCAACAAAATACTTATATTCTCTCAGGATGTAAAACATCCACAGCAAGCCAAAAATACTTACGTCCTTCCCCAAAGTCCTATGTAAAAATAGGACATAAAACATGGACGTA
Organism: Philhelius festivus; assembly: GCA_963931855.1. Classification (NCBI taxonomy): domain Eukaryota; kingdom Metazoa; phylum Arthropoda; class Insecta; order Diptera; family Syrphidae; genus Philhelius; species Philhelius festivus. Next base: position 4,646 of record CAWVOZ010000171.1, on the reverse strand, counting down.
AACGCACCAGATTGGCCAAAAATGAGCCCAAAGCATGAGGCCAAAGTGCCCAACCTTCTAGCCAAGTCTAAGGGCAAAACCAAAGACCAAAACTCTACCATAAGGGTCCTAGGCCACTTGCAAGGCCTCTCCTCACATCTCAAGTGCACATACAACAAGTCGTGTATGAGTGATCAAACGTGCTCAATATGTGACAAATGAAAACATACGACGAATCATAAAACATGCCATACAATGATGCAAACAATCATACGGTCATGCTAAAATCATAACAACCATATGATATGCAAACTATAACGAGATTAATCCATTAAAAAAAATTACCTCATAAAACTCGGGATATTACATCCTCCACACCTTTAAGGAATTGCATCCTCGCAATTTCACTCATAGGAAACAAACAAGCTAGGATAATGCTTCTGTATTTCCACTTCTAGCTTCCAAGTAACATCCTTGTCATTCTTGCTCCATTGCACTTTCACCATGCAAATCTTCTTGCTTTTAGTGCCCTTCTCTGGTGAATCCAATATCCTAATAGGATCTATCACGATACTTGTATCCAGTAGAATATTCAAGTCTTTGAAATCCACCTTTAAGTCTTGATTTGCACTCCTCAAATACTTCCTTAGCAAAGACATATGGAAGACGTCATGAACTCATGCCATTTTGTTAGCAACTCAAGTCTATAAGCCATCTAACCAACCCGTTCTAAAATCTTGAACGGTCTGACATACCTCGGTCCCAACTTACCTTTCTTCCCAAACCGTTTCACACCCTTTATGGGGGAAACCTGGGGCAATACCCATTCTTCCACCTCAAATTCGAAAGGCCCCCGCCATTTGTATGCATAGCTCTTATGGTGACTTTGAGCTACCCATAAACGGTTTCTAGTAACCTCAACAACATCCCGTGTTTGGTGAAGGAAAGTAGGTCGAAGAACAAGCCCTTCTCCCACTTCATTCCAACACAAAGGTGACTGACAAGGTTGACCGTAGAGTGCTTCAAATGGCACCATGCCAATGCTCGACTGGTAATTGTTGTTGTATGAGAACTCAATCAGTGGTAAGTGATCTTCCCATGACCCCTTGAATTCTAACACGCAAGACCTTAACATGTCTTCCAAAATTTGATTCACCCATTCCATCTGTCTAAGGGTGGTAAGTAGAACTCAAAGATTGCTTTCTACCAAAAGCATGTTGCATACTTCCCCATAGCTGAGATTGAACTATACTCCCCTATCTAAAACATTAGTAGCCGGAGTCCCGTGGTATCTAACAATTTAATCCACATAAATCCTTCCAAGCTCTTCTACAGAATTAGTCTTCCTTACTGAAATAAAGTGAGCAGATTTGGTGAGTCTATCCACTATCACCTAAATCAAATCGTGTTGATTCCTGGAGAGAGGCAACCCTTCCACAAAATCCTTAGAAATGTCTTTCCAATCCCATTCTGGAATCTCCAAAGGTTTAAGCAAACCTCCCAGTTTTCTATGCTCGAACTTCACTTGTTGGCATGTCAAACACTAGGAAACATAAGTAGCAATATCTTTCTTCATGTCTCTCCACCAAAACTAGCGCCTCAAGTCTTGGTACATCTTGGTCTCACCCGGATGTACGGGATACCGACTTCTATGAGCTTCTTCAAAGATCTCTTTCCTCAAATTTGAAATTTTGGGTACCACTAGACTATGATTGTATCCCAGTCCACCGTCATCTGTAAACTACAGCCAACTATCTTACATGTACCTTGCTTGACCTCGTTAATTAATTTCTGAACCATTGCATCACACCCTTGCAATTGAATAATCTTGTCCTTTAAAGAGGACTCCACCTTGATGTAACCCAAGAAACCAACATGTCCATTAGTTTCTTATCTGAAATCAAAATCTAAAAATTCACTCATGAATTTCCACCATGAGCATCTCAAAGCTGCCAAACTAGCATTCCTCTTCCGAATGCTCTCCTTGGTCTTCTATTGAACTTGCCTCAGAGTATGCCATATCTTTCAGCTCAAAGCATCTATACTACATTGGTTTTTCGCGGATGGTATTGTTGTACGAAATCATAGTCATTAATGAGTTCCATCCACCTCCTCTGTCTTATATTTAACTTGGCCTATGAGAACAAATATTTGAGACTTTGATGATCAGTGTACAACTCAAATGAGACACCATAGAGATAGTGTCTCCACACCTTTAGAGCATTCACTACTGCAATTAAATCCAAGTCATGAGTATGATAATTTAACTCATGAATCTTCAACTGTCTCGACACATAAGAAACTACTTGCCTTTCCTACATCAGCACTCCTCCCAAACCTAGCAATGAAGTGTTGGTGTAAACAATGAACATCTTGTCATTACTCGGGATAATCAATACCAGAGTTGTAGTCAACCTCTGTTTTAGAATCTCAAAGGCTCCTTGACACTTGGCATCCCAAACAAACAGAGCCGGCTTCTCTATCAACTTAGTCAACGGTGTAGCTATCTTGGAGAAGTCTTGAATAAATCTTCAATAGTAGCATGCAAGACCCAGAAAACACCTGATTTCTATTACATTGGTTGGTGGCTTCCAATCAAGTACTGCCTCGACCTTACTCGGACCAACCGAGATACCATATCTTGAGATCACATGGCCTAGGAATTTCACTTCCTATAACTAGAACCCACACTTAAAAAATTTAACATACAATCTGTGCAACCTTAGAACCTGAAGAACCATACCCAGATGCTCTCTATGCTCGTCCTCCGTAACAGAGTACACTAGGATATTGTCTATGAAGAGTATCACAAACTAATCCATAAATGGCTCAAAGATTCAATTCATCAAGTCCATGAACACTACCGGCGTATTTGTCAACCCAAATGGCATGACAAGAAACTCATAATATTTATAACGAGTGACGAAAGATGTCTTCTCGATGTCAGCTTCTCTAACCCGCAACTGATGATAACCCAACCTAAAGTATATCTTGGAGAAGTACTTAGCTCCTCACAACTAATCAAAGAGATCATCGATCCTAGGTAATGGATACCTATTCTGGATCTAACCTCGTTCAGCTCCCTGTAGTCTATACATAGCGATGAGACCCGTCATTCTTGGTGACGAAAAAACCAGAGCACCCCACGGAGAATGACTCTTCCATACAAAACCTTTCTCCAAGAGCTCATCTAGTTGATGCTTAGGCTCATCCTTTTCCACCGGTGACATTCGATATGGAGATCGATGTATTGGCACCATTCCCGGTATCAACTTTATTTAGAAATATATCTCCTGGACAAGTGGTAACCCCATAATCTCTAAAAAGACATCCTAAAACCCAAAGATAACTAGCAAATCTTCCAACTCAAGTACAACCTCTTCACCCTCAATATACGCTAATAATGCCTCCGTAAGGGTATTACCCCTACTAGTAGCGATAAAAATGCAATCCTGCCCTAGTGAATGAAAAGTCACCAACCTGGCAAAGCAATCCAACTGGACACGGTAAAAAGATAGCCAATCCATGCCTAAGATCACATCGTAATCTGTCATGGACAAAACCACCAAGTCTGAGATAAACTGGTACCCGTCAAAACTGAGCTCTACCCCTCTACAAACCAAGTCTAGAAGGACTGACCGACCCACTGAAGTAGTGCTCATAAGTAAAGTCACAAGCTTCTCTGACTGAAGTCCCAAAGATACCATGAAGCTATATGCAATAAAAGAATAGGAAGCTCCCAAGTTAAAAAGAATACTACAAAGTATGCCATTGACTAGAAAAGTACCTTCTAATAAAGCGCTCGGCTATTTTCCTCCCTGGATGGCCGCAAACATCTAACCCTGGGCACCCGGTTGTGGAGCAACCATTGGCTCTACTTCCTATTGAGGCAGAAACTAGAGAGGCTCTGCATAGTACACTGCATGCATACCCACCTGAGCTAGCAGCGCCTACTGCCTCTACTGGTTATGGTGTTGACCACCATACTACTGACCCTGTTGGCCATTGCTATTACCTTGCTGATCTATTCGTTGCCAATGTCTTGGCCTCTGTTCCCAGCAGCTTGTCTTCTGACCGAACAATCCTTCTTCTAGTGACCTTTCTCACCACAAGTAAAGTAAGCGTCCCTGTCAAAAGGCTTTCTATTCTGGCAAATTCTCTACCTCTTATTCTGACCCTAACCTCTGTCTTGGTCTCTCTGTTGTGCGGGCTTCTTGTCATTTCCCTTAGCATCACTCTTTACCTTGTTTACCTCCCTAGTCTTCTGCTCAGCCATCTTGTTCCACTCAACCACCTTGGCTAAATCTACTACTACTCTAAGCATAGTCAAACACTAGGAAGAGACAAAATTCTTCTACCCCGGATGTAGCTTATTCTCAAACATCCTCGCCTTGGCTTCATCTGTAAGCCTTATACTATCAGCAAAATATGAAAAGCTCAAGAATTTCTTCTCAAACTCAGCAACTATCAAGTCACCATGTTCCAAGATAAGGAACTCATTCATCTTCAAATATTTAAGATTATGGAAATATACTCCTTATCGAAAGCAATATCAAAATCAGCCCAAGTAGCAACTAACCTCTGTTCTCGGCTCCATAGAGTGGCATACCATTTTCAAGCATTGCCCTGGAGCCTAAAACTACCAAGTCTCTGCATTTGGACCTCAT
>CAWVOZ010000170.1:0-83393 GCA_963931855.1 Philhelius festivus | reverse complement strand
ATTCAGACATTATTGATCCATCTCAATGTGGTCAATCTGGTTGACAGTTGGTTGGTCAAGAAATCTCCATGGGGGCATGTGCGCATATGGGGCTTATGTTATCGAATTTAGTGAAGATGCGAATTGTCTTGAGCTTGTTTAGATCAAGATTTCATGTTTATGTTGTCATCCAACGACAAATCAATGCGCAATTTGCATTGATATCTGCTTTGGAGGAGTCTAGAGCCATACATTTATTTGTACAGATCCGAACTTCGTTGTCCTTACTTTGTAAATAGTTATTCCAATCGCGCCTAAGGCTTGTTGTTACTTGGCAAACAAATAGCTTTTCGTGTCTGGTAGGTCAAATGGCCGAGACAACTCTCAATGTAGGACCAGCCTTTTATTATTACTCCAAGGACGGGACACCGGTTAGACAGTTTTTCATATGCCTGAGCTACGATTAAGTCATACTTGTCGATATAAGAAATTGTTCACCCTGACTGGAAGTGAAGACGTCTGGATTCTATGTGAGGAATTCTTCCGTTGCCGCCCAAATCTTCTTTTTTATTACCTACAAATACCTTTTCTTATTTCCAACAGTTAATAGGAGGAAAACGTAACACTAAAGCCTTTTTGAAATGGTGGTCAAACTTTTTTCCAATCTCGTAAATTCTCTTTTAAATTATTTGCGATATTTCCCACGTAAGTCTTTATCACAATACTATGTTCATAATAATTAATGTTTTTTTTTTACTATACTGTCACTTAATTCAACTTGTCTCAGTCTCCGATGCAATACTTTCTTAAGATGCTAGGAATATATCTCGACATATTGGGTTTTGCTGTAAAACAAACCAAGTTGTTTTTTTTATTGTTGTAATAGTCCTGTTCTTTCTTCTCAATCAATTTCAATAATTGCAATTACTGTAAGCTCAGATTTCGTACATAATTATTATGATATCTGTCTTGCTTTGCCCTTTATTCGATTAAATTCAATCCGGTATTTTAAATCAGAGTTTTGTTGCAGACAAACTTGTGTGTCGAATGAATCAATGAATGCAATGGATATCTGGAGGTTCAATTGAGAAGTAGCACTCTCATTATAGTCATTGAAAATAAGTCTTTAGAAATGGTCAATTTACTTGAAGATATAAAGGGACCGCTGCTTAACGCACTCAATTAAAGAGTGTGAAAGATCAATAAGGATTTTTCAAACTTTTCATCTTATCTTATTAAAAAATAAACAATGAACTGGTCTAGTCAAATGGCGTTTATCAAAAATCTACTACAATATGTAATTTTTCTCTTCTTTTTATCTTATGTCTTCCCAAGATAATTTCTCTTTAAAACAAATTTTAAGTTTTCAATACTTTATCTTGAATAACCTGATATTTGTACATATAAAAATCATTTAATCATTTCAAACTATTAGCAAATCAAATCAAATAGCTTAGGATAGTTAATTTTCTGACTTGTTGGTAGATTTAGAATGGTTAAGAGTAGGCTTCGAAACGATTCCCAACCTGGTTACGTTTATACTGTACAAGACCGGCCAGCTGTTTTGGTACATAGTGAAATCCAAATAGGTTTGTGGACCAGCCGACTTGTTATCTTGTGAGGAATAATCACATATTTTCCATCACCAAAAATGCTACCAAGTGCTAAGGTTTCCTTGGTCACACAACACCATTGTGGAGTATTTTTCCTGCTTTTGTCTGTTTTTCCCTTCCATTGGAATATCCAAAACTTTAAACCCAATGAGTATCGGGACCTCGTCTTATATCGGAAAATTTGCCATCAAAGAACTCAAGTTAAAATCAATCTTGTGAAAATAGCTATAGATTTTATGATTCTTGGAAAAACTTGCTGCAGGCAAAATTCGTTTGTTTAAAGCTCCAAAGCCTATAAATAATTTAAATTTTATGTGAATATTAAAACAGTTATATCAGGTGCTTTATAAGCCCTGCTTGATTTTGTTTGCCTGCTGAAGCGAAATATTGGATTTCACATCAAATATTTATTGATCTAACTGCTAAATACATCACTTTTAATGACGTTTTGAGAAAATGCTCATAAAAAGGGAGTACTTAGGTGGAATAAAGAAGTTCTTTCATTCTTAAGCCTAGTACGCAGATCGACACAAGACAAATTTTATATCCACAGTTTTAATCTCTACAAAACTTTTCCAAATCTCGCGCAAAAGTTTTAAGTTGGAGAGAATAAATCTAATTTAATTTGTTTTTTAGAATATCTCTGGAATGGGTTGTCTTACAAAAGTCGTTCATACCTTTTCTTGATGCTTTCAAAAGAAGCATCAGCACCTCTTACATAAAACCAGTTTTGACAAAAATCACTTTCGGAAATATGCACGGTGGCTGTCAAAATTTGTCCCGCAAAACAATGCTTGTATGTTGTATCATTTTTTTTTTCTGGCAATATTTAGTGGAGACATTTTGTACAGCAATTCACAATAGTATGAATTTTGCGCGCGAACTGCGTATTGCTCAAAAAAATATCCGAGACAAAATTAGTCCCAGGAAAAAAATGTATGGGAGACAAAATTTTTCCCGATCTGCGTACTAGGCCTTACGATTAAAATACTGTTATCCCAGACCAGGTAACTTATCCATTTCTTCCAATGATCACTGTATTCTTCGTCTAGTCAGTTGTTAACTTTACCATCTGTTGGAAATATGATAAACCTTGTTGAGTTAGAGGAATGTGCTCCAATTTTTATGGTAAAACATTTCGTAAAACTTTAAGATACATAGTTTGCAGAAAGTTAATATTTGTTTGTTCACAGTAGGGTAAGTTTTTGATACTGCTTTCAGACGTTCTCTCATCACCTGAAATCGGCTGATTAGGTAAATCCATTTTTACGAGTTGATAATGATGGATTAAAGATGATACACTATGAAAAAACTAGCCGCCACTGTTTACCAATAGAAAATCTAAAACAAAATAAAAATATTAAATTCTCACACAAAATATGCCAGTTCACTTATTTTTATTTTAAAAATATTTTAAGCTTAAGATTTACTTATACTTTGGTACCTGTATGTATATTGCGAATGAAAGATATTAAAATAATATTACTAAATAAACAAAGAACTATTATTTCCTTATTAAAAAATATGGTTTTATAAATTAAAAAGTCGCCCGACACTTCAAATCAATTAACGTACTATAATACTTTCTGTGAAAAAGGAATACCGCAATACTTAAATTTGTAGATAAAGAGCAAATTATGACAGTTCCTGAACTTTGACAGACCTTCGTAAAAATTCTGACAGTTCAATACTTTTTTTTCTCATTTGTTGTAGATTTTGTAATAGATTTTAAGGAAAGTCTAAAGACTAGTTAGTGAAAGGATTAAATTGTTTATTGGTGGCATTTTGTTAAAGCTCAGCACTTAGTTTTAACCTTCCAGTTAACTAATAGTCCACATTAGCGTTTGATTTTATTAGTAAGGCCCAACATGTTTTTATTATCTCTAATACCAAGTTTTTTTTGTGTATTTTTCAAAAAGGCTTTGATCATATAAAAGACTTAGCTCCTTCTGAGAACAGCGTAAGGAAAGGAGGGTTTTGGCAGGTAGTAAAATAAATGAAAGGCTTAGCAGGCAGTCAAGTATGTAAATGAGCACGCTTTAAAACTTTGTAATAGTTACGCAGTATTAAAATATCGAGCTTAGGTAATAATACTTTGAAGACTTAAGCAAAATGTGAGCTTTATTTAAACGCAGTTACGACTTTTCGATAGTGTCTTCTCAACTGAAATTTTAATTTCCAATAGTCACGTCTGTTTTGTTGACGTTCTTCGAGATTCGAAAGAATAATGGATCGCACATGTTTTTTTTGCCCTTTTTTGACATTTTACTCATGGTCAGTTCTTAAAGAAATATGAAAAAAAATTAAATAAATTTAATCTTTGCAACTTGAAAACCAATTTGAATAATTTTGCGATTTCCAATTCACCAAAGATATGAACGCCGATACCAAACTGAACTATCGCTTTTAATTCATTTCTTTTTTGCAAAATATCAATATTTAATTAGGAATTTGCTATTGTTATGGAAACGGAGCTGAACGTCGAATGTCTTTTCATTATGAAAATATCTGGCAGTAGAACTGTCAAGTCGAACGTCACATTTTTTGTACGGTGCAAAATCGTTCCAGTCGTTCTCAAATGTCAAATGATGATTTTTAATATATGCGGCAATTGATTCATATTATATACAAGTTGTTTAGGTCTTATTTGAAATAATAAGCAATTGTTTATTTTAATTATTTTATTTTGATTACTTAAACAATATGAGGTCTTCTATTGATTCTTATTTTTTTTTATAAATTTTACTATCATTTTTTTATTGATTTTATTTATTTGTTGTACTTGTACTAATATGAGAACAACGTTATGATTAAAAAGCCTTACATAAAGCTTGTACATAGTAGATGTAGTTTGAACTTGTAGCATTACTTAAAGCCCTCAATGTAGAAAATAATAATTAATATTTTTTGAAGCCAACTATTATTTTATCAACTGAATTTCATGTGGTTTTCCCTTGATTGAATTACACAAGTTAAGCCCATATTTATCCTTATTAGGATTCCAATTAAGTTCTTTAGCTAATGGAAGGCAATAATTTTCAGATAAGATCGTTTTCCAAAAGAGCATACAAAAAAGACAGACCCATAAGATAAAATTAGATAAATTTCCAATAATTTTGGATTCTTAAATAGTATTTTTAGTTTAATAAAAAGTGCATGAAAATATGCATGCACATTCAGCTTCAATCAAACTTTACTAAAATCGATATCAAATAAAATTAATTAATTTCTTTGGTTGAATCGAAAATAAATACATAGCTATTGTTTTTAGTAAAATCAGAATATTTTTTCATTGCCCAAACAAAAAATACATTATTAAATGAAAATAGGATGTGTCGGCGTTAAAGAAGAATACAATAAAACAATAAACGTCAAATGCAAACAGTCGCCCTAAAAAAAAAAAAAAAAATAAATAATAAAAAAGTGTGTGCCGGAACTCACGGTTAAGATGTGTAAACATCAACGTTCGCCCGAGTGCCGAATTTTTGTTAGCGAACGTACCCAATAAACATAAAACATACAATGCAATCGTATTAGTTTGTGACTTTAGATATATTCAAATCAAGCCACTATTTTTAACACAATTTATCCCTCTCACTTATCCTTAAATCCAAAAATATCTCTATATAGCTGTGCATAACGCTTTCCCTCAAAACACATACACATACGTAGCCATCATTTAAACTTATTGAACTTACTTCTCAGACTTATTTTGACGTGTCAGTAGTAGAGTTTCCAAGTAATACTACGTTTTCACCAAGAGTAAATCCGCTAGAGATTTAAAATAAATCTTGAAGTGTTTTCACCAAAGAAACTGAGATTAACTTGACGTTTTCACTCTGTATTGTCATTCAATTGTCAATTTGGTAAACAGGAAAAAAACAGATATTTATATTTTGTTTTGATTGTCAATGAAGAAAGTGGGTTTACATAGCTGCGTTCTACAAAATAAGGTTTGTTTGTTTTGCAAATCTTCTGATTGCGAGAAGATTTCAAGGATATTTATTTTAAATCTTCATTTGAGGTGATTTATGGTAAATCCCTTAAATCTTAAATCCCGGATTTACCTTTTGTGAAAACGTAGTATAAAGGAACAAACCAATCTATTTCATAACTTAAATATTGTAAGAAAAAGAACGCACCATTTGACTCCTCTACGTAACGTAAAGTTTGTTTGACTTATGTTTGACAGTATTACATTTTTACAGTTATATTCAAACAGAGATGTTAACTGATATAAAATAGACTGTTTTTACACGAAACCGATTTTTAATATCTGTTTCCTGTTGCCTTTAAGCACAGCGATTTTTACTCTAAGTTACTCATAACGTTGTTCAAGCGCAAAGGAGCTATCCTTTCGCACTCCTTACTCTACTCAGTTAAGCGGATTTCACTGAGTGAACGCCAAATATAAATAAAGGAAACCAGAAAAAAGAATGAACGATAACCCCGCATTTTTCTCAACTTTAGAAATCGCGTTTAAAGCCAGATATACATACATTGTTCAAATGCATGAGAAGCACATGTTAGTATATTAGTGAAAAAAGCACACCTATAGATTGGATGGCTTGAAGAAAAATCAAAATCTCTTGATTTTCCTTCAATCTAGCGTACTGCATTAATTGATGATTGATCATGCATTTATTGGTTCATTTGCGTATAGTATGTTGAAGAGATAAGAAAACAGCACAGCATAAGCACTGATTAAAATATTAAAACAGTACACAATAATATTGTATGATGAAATGGACAGACAAAATAAAACAAATTACTCGAATAAAATTACAAAAACCTCAAAGAAATTCGTAAAAACACGATTTTGCCGAACAACAAATCACAAATGGCAACGTCCTCTCACCACTCCTCCGATGCTAAATTAAAAGATTGAAGACTCATGCTTGATGTGCGTATATGCAACTTCAACCAAAATTTACTAATAGACCTGCACGTGCTTGTCATGCATTTGAACAATGTATATCTGGCTTAACCTCGCCATCGCATACGTCTCTCGCAAACATGCTTACAAATTGCAGAGTGATATCGCATCGCTTAAAAGCAGGCATACTTCAACTATTTGCTCGGAGCATAAATAGGGGTGTTCACATTCTCAAATTTGTTTGTCAAGCATGGCAGGATGAATAAAAAGGAGCGTTCACATTCGTCAAACATGCTGTCAAACATCACTTCTCATTAGAATTCTTACCATGGGACCAACTTGCTTGACGAACATACGTTTACATTTTCAAATATGCTTGTCAAGCTGCGAAAATGTCAAAACATTTTGGGGCCTATCATGAATAAAATTTAAAATAAAATTTGATATTGTGAATGCTAAAAGTAAATTTTGATATTTAATTCCATAGTTAAAATAATTATATGGTAGGTATGGCAGATAAGGGACAAATAAAATTTTGACGTATCGAGAATATTTCTTTGCAGATGTCAACTGATTGTCCTGAACAACATTTTTCGGATTTTTAAATGTCAACTCTAAAAATGCATTTTTTGGAGCATAAAATAAAATGTAATCGTCCACCACTAACGTGAAGTAAATTTTTTTAAGATACCCACAATGAAATTTTACAACATTTGTTTTGTCTTTTGTCTTTTTGATACATTGGTCGAGAGTTGAAGAATTATTCGGGGACTGAATTTAGCTCTAGTCAGCAATGGAAAGTAATAAAATCGAGCTTTCAGTACTCAGAGTTTCCAATGCAAACACGTTATCGTAAGTATGCAATATTTCAAATGTACATAAACATGGTGCTATATGCAATCGTCGGTAAGGTAGGTTGCTACACGAAACGTATAACCATAATGCGATGCACGGAACGTATAAGTTTTACCCACGTTTTCGATTCACTCTACCGCTACCACCGGCAAAGATGTTTACACATAAAAAGAACACTGCGAAAGTCAGAAAAAATAGTCTTTATATTTTGTTTTGGGAATAATAAAGAGGAATGGAAGTTATGCCACCCAAATTTCTTATTATGTATTTTGTTGCATTGAAGAATCTTTATATAACATTTCTTTGGTTAAGCAATTTATGTCATTAAACGTCATACGAGTATGTTAAAAGGTTCTTAGAGCAAATAGTTTGCGTTTCATTTGTAGTTTTGGCAACCCTATAAGGGAGTATAGTACATATACTATTAAATTTGCTTATCCATTGCCATAAAAAAGCCATAAAAAAGGCTACCGACGCAATTTACGATTTTAATGAACTACTAACAAACTGCTCATTAAGTGGGTTGTTTTGATGATAGAGATGAGCCAGTGCAGCTTCTCTGGCTGTTGCATGTTTTCCTCAATAAATTCATTATGATGTGCGTCAAATTGGTTGCTGCACTTGGTAGCCGGCTCACATCAATGGGCATTGGGCAGGCAGAAATTTTGTACGTCGAGACCCGACCACGTACTCGTACATAACACACATTTATTAACGAACCTCATCGTTCTTGTCATCTCGCCATTCATCAGAACTTCAACGACCTTCCCCAATTTGTCCAATATCACCTCAACAATAATACCACTATTATCATCATTTTGAAAATAAACGTAACGTATTGTGCTGGAAAATGACGCGCGGTTTGTAAAACAATCAGCAATTCCATATGGAAATCAAATTCTGTAACGCAATTGCCAAAATGAAACATTCCTTCCCCTTCCTCCCAGATAGAATATGCAATGTCAATGACGTTTCATTCCAGAGAAATAGATACTCCGGTGGATGAACCCATGCAAAATACTGAAGGAAGTTCTCTTCGTCAATTGCATTTAGCAATCAACCCTGGGACACCAACGGCAACAACGGTAATTGCCATATGGTGTAGTCAGTTGCAAGTCCGGGTTGTTTATTGTTTCGTATTCGTGCCGTTTAATAAACGTCGATTACCTAATCTATATGCTTTAAATAGCGGCCTGGCTGCCATTGGCTTACCATTGCGATTATGTCGATGATGGTATTCATATTCATGATGGCCTTAGCGGTCCTACGTAACTGGGCTAGTGGGTTTTCGGAATTGGGCTCGTAAGTGGCTGCCACAATCACACAATGGTTGTGCATCTCTTGATAGTAGCTAGAACCTGAAATTGAATGCCTTCCTTAAGTGAATTAATTAAGGTGGTCGAAATTATTGGATTTGTCTGCGCGCCAAAAGGCAATGAACAAGCAGACAGAAAATTAAATATCTTCGCTCGTCATTTCACATTTGTGTTCATCTGATTATTGAATAATGCAATGAAGTGATATTGAAAGTGATACTATGATGCGGTAGTTGTATTTGGGAGAGCTGATTTGCAACATCATTTGAGTCATACGCATATGTAAGTATAGGTACGAGGGTATAGATAGACATCATGTAGGCTTACAAGAGTATAAACACAGTTCCCTTGGAGATTAGGCTAAAGAGCTGTTTGTTCGGGATTGCTTGGAATAATTTGGAAGATTGGTGATATGATACATGGTCGCTAATTTTAAGGAATGAGTTTTTTTAAAATACAGAAACTTGATAGTTTTTTCAAATATTTTGTATGAAATTAAGAACTATGCAGACGTTTTATAGGTAGGTGTAAAATAGGATATTACTGATAACTAAAATAAAGCAGGCCAGGCCCAACTCAAATATATATATTTATTCGATTTTCTATTCCATTTTCTTTTTTTTTGTGTACTCTTATTGACATTATTGGCTAAAGTAGCCAGTAAAAATAGTGTGGATAAAGTTTTGGAATATCTGGAATAGAATGACGCTTAAATTGTTTTTTTTTTTTATACGCCCACTCAAGGGGTTATGAATACCCTTATAATGTTAAACACAGTGCGAGCAATATTAGAAAAGTAGGATAGGATTTGAGAGGAGATACCGATGCACTTTGGTTTTGAATGTGCACATTGCAATAAGTTGGAAATATTTCACATTCGTGTAGTGGGGCTAAAAAAGAATCTCTCTACTTGAAGTTGAGTCCTTCAGCATTCCTAGAAGTATGGGTATTACGGTTGAATTGTTTGAGGGGAGGAATGCAACTGGCTATTTCATTAGAACAATGCTTATGAAAATAACGGTAAACTAATGATAGACATGAAATTGCGGCGGTGGTGGCGAGATTCAAAGGTTTCTTTTAAAATAACAAGTGCAATAATCTTACTTTCTCCAAAACGATGTAAAGATGTCACCGGTATACCTATTGCTACGAAAGCTATACTGCCGGTTATTAAGAAGCTTTCGTTCCTCAAGTTATTTCTTAAGCTGAAAATTAATCAGCGTTAGCGATGCGATCAGCGTTGCCCCCCTACTACAATCGTAGTGTCTTTACTACACTTTTTTTTCAAAAGCACACACTACGCACGCTCCTCCAAACACTACACTTTTTTTCAAAGCGAAAACACCAAAGTGATATACATACATACAAATCCACAAAACCGTTTTTGTTAGAGGTTATGAAAAATGTTTGCAAACCTGATCTCAATTTAGATTTCAAAAACAAATTCATCACGTTGCGAATACGTCCATCTATTTTGGATTTAAATTCGAAGAATTTTGTTATAGAAACGACATTGAAAATAATATTTAAAAAGAGTACAAACGACAGATTTAATTTAAATGATAATGAAAAAACAAGTCATTTAACTCTTCTTGACCCTATCGAAATTTCAAAAGGAAACATTCCTTTTTGAAAAACATTGCCCCTTTTGAAAAAATTTCCATTTCATATACAAGCAAATGAAACCATGATAGATAAATGACGAATTTGGTCCATTATAGGTTCACAAGAAACGTTGAAAGAATATTTCAATGAAGACATTGTTAAATTTTGGGTCAATTTATTGAGTACCAAAACTTTTCTTGGAAAGCCAGTTTTTGAAAACGTATGTAGTTACATGCTTACTTTGTGTAGCTTGCCTCATAGCAGTGCAACTGCAGAGAGGTTTTTCTCAAGTTTAAATATAATAAAAGATGATTTAAGAAATAATTTAAATATTTCAACAGTTACTTAAAAGAACTCTCTAAAGACGTAGAGAGAAGTTTTCAGTTCCACGCAAAATTAAAAAGTTTTGCACACAAATTCAGTTATCACAATACAAGTCATTATAAAGAAATGAATCATTTACAGCCTTATGTAGTAACTCGTTTTAGCTACGGAGTAAAGTTACTTCGACTTTACAACGGCTCTAATCCTGAAAACCTTATTTATAATGAAAATGCACGAGGAATAGCGGTGGAATAAGATAGAACTGGTTCATAGGAGATTTAAGACAGTTTTAGTATCTAAATATCATTTTGAGATGACATCTTGTGAAATTTACAAAAAGGAGTGTAAGTATTTTTTTTTCGTTTCTTACTAAGACAAAAAGGATAGATAGTTTGCATTAATAAATTATTGATATTTTCCAAACGCTCTAATAGTTGCACGGTATTGGGAACGCAATGTGGTTGGTACATTCATTTATTGAACTTTATACAATCCAATTTTAAATGTACCCAATTTCCAATATGCATACAATGATAATAAAATGAATAATAATGGAAATCAGCTGGGGTAACTAGAGTTTTAGATTGGTGACTTTTTTCTCAGTATATTTGACATAAGGAAGGCGTAGCTAAAACGGCTAATAAAATATATTATAAATAAGGATTTCTTTGACGTGGCGTAAACCCGAAATAAGTGCTTCGGCTCGGTTTAACTATTCCGAGGTTGAATCCCCGTATTAGTGAAAAATAATAAATAAGGCTGTTAATGTTTATTTTTGGTTTGCAAAGATGTTAACAGTTTATTTATTATTATATAAGAATTTTTTATTAGTTGTTTATAAATGTAGTTTATTATACCTATGTATATTTCAAAGCGAATTAGAGGATTAAAAAATTTGCAAAATTATTTTGTTTTTTTTTTCTTACTACGTTTTTACTACACTTTTTTTTTCAAAAACACTACACTTTCAATCAGTTGGGGGGGCAACACTGGATGCGATAAGTAAATCAAATGCAACCCAGGGTTCGGTGGAATCGTACGGTGGTTGATTTAAAATGATAGGTAGCATCGGTTCGGTAATTTATATCAGGTTTCGGGCGGGCATTTTAACGTAATAATTCGGCGTGCTGCGGCGACGGTTGGAGGTTTTTCAAGCGGCATCAGGAGAAAAAGTAAAACGCTTCGTCACATTGTATGTTTGTCTACTTTCTTTATGCCACTCTTTTACCTCACGTAAAGAAGGTTTGTTCGTATATAAGCTCAACAGGCTTTGTGAATTGATTTATGTTTGATCGTTTTAGATTTGATAAATACAAATCATAATATTTTATTTTGTTAATTATCTACACAGCTCATTTTGGTTTAATATTTTTTCTTAAAAAAAAATCTCGAAGCCACTTTTAAATTTTCAAACTAACAGCGATTTTGTTCAAATTCACAAAGAATTACAATTCGAGCGATTCCGACAACTAAAGGCGAATATTCGCTAAAAGTAATAGAACGAGATATAAATTCGCCAAACTTTTTCATAGTTGACCCGAATGTCGTTAGGCGAGTCGCAAATAGTAATACCAAATAGTCACATTCGACAAATCTTTCTTGCAAGAGACAAAGAAAAAAACTAGAGTTTGCTTCGTAGAAAAGCCAAAAAGCTTGCGCAAATAATATATCAATGTTTTCACTCTCAGAAAAGTCGAAGTTTAACTATACTCGTAATTTTTCTTAATACTAATGGTTTTCGGCCTTAAAACTATCTACTGGGTCATCCATTATGTTGTTCAGAAAGTTTATTTAAAAAAAAAAAACACATTTATGATTTAGATTTCGAGCAAACTTTTATTTCAATACATTGCTTGGATCCTGTTATTATTAGTGGACACCATGCAAATGTGCTTTACGTGAGTTCCTCTATGTCTCGATCTATATCTAGCGCAGTAATACAAGCACCAAAAAAACGCTTTATTCACTCTTTAACTCACTCTTCCTTGTTCCTTCCTACTTGTGGAATTTGGAATTAACTTACACGGATGTGTTCTAAAGATCTGTATCTCGTTTTTAAGCTGGAGTTGAAATATTCATGAAAATGCAGATTGAGTTGAAATATTCATGAAAATGCAGATCGAGTTGATTTAGAGTTTTTCTCACTGTTAAATTTGATTTAAAACTTACAAAAGTGCAAAAATATATCGCATATATACATATATTGAGTATTGGAGAAAAAAAACATAGTACTCAATAAAATGACATTGGCGCAAAATTTTAAACAGCCTCTTATTAAGGTAGTAGTATTATATTTCTTATATATTTCCTAACTTTAAAGTAGTTTTCTAACTTCAAACATTTTTTAAATAATATCGTCCTAAGGCTAGGAGCGCACATTCAATTTTTAGCTGCACAACTGTTTGGATACTTATAGAAAACAGGTGAACTATTTGGTTGAATGTCCGGGCAGGTGCATATAATTATATGTTACACAAAATAGCGAACTCATTTTAGGCAATCGTTTAGTTTGTGTCAAAACACAAACTTTTTAGTTTCTTGAACCAAATAGTTGCGAATCCGCCTAGCCTAAGGCAATTTCTTTTAATAAATTGATTCTGAGCAACCTTAAAGCAATAGTTGTTCATGCAAAAAACTAAGTAAACAGACCTATTTTGACGTTTTTAAATGTTAAAGAGTCATATGAAGTTAGAACGATACTAAAAAAATAAAATAGGTATTCTGAGAGTTTAACTTCAATAAAAGTGTAGAGAAAGTATGATGCTGTGTCCGATTAAAATCTTGCAAAATCGTTGTCTTTACCTAGTTTAATAATAAAACAGCTTTAACATCGTATTAATTCAACAAAAATGTGCATTTTTTTCAGTTGTTATATAAATTCAGCATAATGCCGCAGTTACACGACAGTTTTGAACAAATGCCAGTGAACTGATAAAACATATCAATCAAAACCAATCGCCTTCCCGTAAATTAATTCAATATTTTATGACAATATTAATGGCAGTAGTGTAAAGCCGGAATTATGGTATGAATTAAAGTTTTGCATTTGAAAAAATATTTGTTCTATAAATTTCGGAGCGATCACACTTTGGATTGGTAAAGGCAAAGTATAACAAAATAAATACCAACGAACACACCCTCAAGTATGCCGCTTATATTTTTTCGGACACTACCTAAACCCCTCCTACATTTCAACATCCGAAACTCCATCTTTACTAAATTATCCATTTTAATTACTAGCTTATTTTTATTCACTAATCGTTTGTTGTTGTTTTCCATGTTAAATTTTGCGATGTAGTATATTCACTAACCAATAAAACACGGCTTATGAAACCTATATTAGGTAACAACTCAGCCACAAATTTACGAAGATTCGTTTTGAAAGCGCTTAGAGTTTGTGCGTTAAGGCTTAACACTGCAAGTTTCACCTGCTTATTCTTTGCCCTTAGCCGTTTTAACGTGTTTCAAAATCGTTAAATTGTAATTTTTTGAATAGTAGATCTATCGGAATTGACAAAAAAAAGAAAATAACTGATTTAACGAAATGTATTCTTCTCTCACCTCGAGGTTTTAGTTTTGGAAAGAATGCTTCGCGCTTCGAATTGCTCGCGAATATTGTGTAGTAAATAGGAGAATGCCTAGTAGGGATTTTTTTTTCTCGATTTTAGTTCTTTTAGATTCTCTCGAAATATTTAGTTGAAAGGGGTCTGCTCTGAACTCGGCCATTTGGATTCGACCAGTTTTGGAAAGACATCCAACAACTTGCTGAATTACTGAATGTATGCGTGAGAGTAAAGTTTCGATGAGATTCGACAACGGAGGAACGGGAGATTTCGATGAGATTATTTAGCTTTCCAGGAAGTCGTGATCCCGTGACTGTAGAACTCGAAAACGATTGGCTTGCCGTATGGATGTGTGAGAGACTAGAATAACCGAGATAGACAATAGCTTTAGCTTAGAAAGGGAATCTTTGGAGAACTTATCAAGCGGAAGATTGATTGTTTTGAAGTCGTGAAGAATCTAAAAGAGAAATAAAAAATTGAAAAAAAGTTTTTTTGTTTTTCAAAGAACAAGTTGTCGAGGAAGTTTTGATTTGAGGCGGAGAAGGAGTTTTAGAGAAAACAAAAGTATAATCGGGGTGACAGAGGGAAAGAGGCGGATAGGGGATCCGTAGATATAGAGAAAAAGGCAAGTCAGTTGTGCTGAATCTCTTCCAGTTATGGTTTTATATATTATGTATTATTTTAGTGAATGTTGTCATCTTTTAGTTTATAATGGAGAGCGGCGTTCAAGGTAAGTTTAATTTGCTTAAGAACAATATATCATCATTTTTCTAGGTTTTCTAATTAAATTTGATAAGAATAAAAGGAACTTTTCGCTTTCCTACGGTGAAACTATTACCTTCTCGTCTCTCCACGCGATTAAATCCAATATTTCAACATCAATAAGCCGAATGCATTCTCTTTGGGATAAAAGTGGCCGTAACACAGAAGGCTTAATGATGATTTCTTATTTTTGGAAGGTAAACAGGATAAACACTTCATTGAACAAATTCCTACTTCAAGCAATTCTGCCGGTGTACCTTAAAAAACATTTGAGGAAGGTTCATTAAAAACTAAAAAACGTAGTAGCAGACATTTGTAAAGAACGATCTGCACCAGAAATTTAGTTTTTTTCTCAACAAGCATTAAAGCTGAAAAGAGAAGTGCAGCTTATATAGTCAGAGACATGGCATCCTCTTCATCAGGTATTGTAAAGGAATTACAATCTCTAAAAGAGACTTTCAAAGCAAAGATCTATGACACCTGAAAAGACTACGATTTTACGTTCATACAAGTTGAACAAGAAGGAAGCACTTAGATTATACGGCATACATTGTATCCATCTTATTTCTTAATTAGTGGTAAATGTGCTTGCTTAACTCAAGAGACTTGGACCTAGAGACACATTATGAGACATGGGCAAGTTTATTCCACTCCTTGAAAGGCGATGCACGTGTTCGCAAGAGGTTGTTCATAATGGATTTGTGAGGATTAAATCCTGGTTTTTTCATAACTTTGTAAGAAAATCCGAATTAGATTTGAGGTATTTTACATAAAAAGGTGTAATTCCTGACTCGACGTGAATTGCGTAGGTTGGTATTGAATTGGGCAGCCGAAATAAGCATTTGTAAAAAAAAAAACGCTGAATCAACTAAAATTCTGGGAAGTAGGTTCGGCCAAAAGCTAGAACACCAAAACAAATCTAGCTGTTAACTTTCTTCTTGACTTTTTTGCTGAAGATACTTAGTGAAACTTAGTTCGCAGATATCAACGCAATTGGCTCACTTCACAGAAACAACCTTTCCTCTCTTAACCTTTTACACTTGAGAGCTTCAAACACCATAATTTTTGTTTTCTTAGAGTTTATTTTCAGATCGCAAGTCTTGCAGTACATTTGGAGCCTGTTTATTTGAAATTGCAGTGATTTTACTGAATTTTTGAGAATTTTGAAAAAGTCATGGACTAACCACTTGTCTAAGAAAATCACGAAATTTTCAAACTTCCCCAAACGCATCGACACATATGTTCATCGAATGAAATGTCTTTTCAATTCCTATATACACATCCAAACGCAAAGCTTCTTAGTGGTCTGGTTATCGAAATATGCTCGTCAAAAGCGATTTTATGGATTTTCGAGCCCCAACTACCTAATAATGTCTTTGGTTGGCGCTATTCCCAAAACCAATCCTTGTAAGAAGCTCCGGTTTTAAAAAAACCCGGATAAATTTTCCACAGCTATCAAAAGGTGGAAACTAGAACCTAGAAGTATCTGCGAAGTCTGGTTCTCGAAATATTTCTAACCAAAGTGATTTTTTTGAATTTTTGTGAATTTTGAAAAAAATCATGGACCATGCGTTGAGGCCATTTTCAAAACCAAGCCTTGTAAGAGGCTCCGGTTTTCAAAATCCGCAGGAAACCAGAAGCTTCTGCGAGGTCTGGTTCTCGAAATATTTCTAATCAAAGTGATTTTACTGAGTTTTTGAGAATTTAAAAAAAATCAGGACCACTTGTCTAAAAAACTCACCAAATTTTTAAAGTTCTCCAAACGCATCTATTCAATTCCTAGGCCATGCTTATAGCATTAAGAAATTATGTAAAATAAATTCATTATTTATCGAAAATATAGCCGGAACATAATAATAAATAAATTTGGTGGTCCAACAACTCGAAAAGAACCAAGACCTAGTGACGTACAGCGTACAACTCTAAGCCATTCCCTGTGGTCGTGTTACCAGGAATGAAATGGACCTACAATTTTCTGCCGATTCCAATGGCTATTAAGCAGCACTTTTCATGACAAGATATACTCTAAGAGGATTTGTCAATTCCTCGCAAAAGGGCAGTACACCCTTGAAAACACTTTTTTGCAGCAGCTGAGAATCGAACCCAAGACCTTGTCCTTGATAGTCCAACGCACTTACTATTACACCAAGGGATACTATATTAATATAATTATATCCTATTTTTTTTAATTAAATACAAAAATCAGCTAACATTAATTTGTTTTTAATAACCGCTATATTGTAGCTGAAAACACTAAATTAATAAATTCAATGCTTTTGCTTGTAGGGCAGATGGCACCGTACTCCTACTGCTGGTTAACATTCACAGGTAGCTTTATTCAAAGAGTATGGGCGGGTTACGCCCATAACGTATGTACCTACTACAGAATTATTTAACGATCCATATTGTAAAATGGGAAAGCCAATCCATACATATCATATTGTAGCGTGAACCTCTTTTAACTACAGTTTTCGTGGGTTGAAGATCCTTAGTTTAAACTTTAGATAGTTTGTAATTGTCAATTTCAAATAAAATTACGTTTGTATTTTTTTAATATAAATTAGTTTTGACAGTTTTATTTAAAAGTAAAGAAAAAATTAATATTAAAAAAAAATTAAAATATCAAAGTTAAGTAATTAAATAATTAAATAAGGTGGCACGATTTAATGTGCGAGTTTTAAAGACGGAGGAGAACCCGTCCGTTAAATAAACTCTCAAATTAAACTTAACACCGATGTGCAAAACAAAAGCACTAAATTATTTAAGAAAGTATTATAGATCAAGGTTTATGTTATTAAAAGCGGAGGAGGAAACCCGTCCGTTGAATAATAATCATCAACACAAGAAATATTCTCAAACTTCAAGTATGATATTTTTCTATCTGGACAATGGATTACCCGACTGTCCTAAGTGAAATATCAGACGAGAATGAAAATAAATCGACTGAAACTCTCCTTTTATACTTTTTTGTTTACTCTATTGTCAACTTTTGTTATTTTATTTTTTATTACTTAGAAGTGAGTTTCTTTGTTATTTTTAATTTTTAATATATAAAAGCTTTAATTTTTATTCTTGCCACCTTAATTTTACAAAAATAATAGGTATAAGAATAAAATAAAAGAATAGTTAAATAATATATGAAGTGCTACAATCTCCCCCTCTGGCGCTGAGATCGTCTCGATGATGCGGCAGGATTTGTAACAGGTGTTGTTTTCTTTTGGCGTCTTCGTCTACGTAATGGTTGTATAGGGTCTTCATTGTTTTGAGATGTGGAAGATCGGTATTTAATGATAGCAGAGACGTGGTATGTCCCTAGTGGCATGTTGAGGTCATCTTTAGATGCAACTTGGTATGTTGATGCACCAATCTTCTTAATGATCACATATGGACCATCTCTTTTCGGGGCAAATTTTGAAGTAATGCCCTTAGAAGCTTTACTTAGCGTGTGAGTGGTGATCAAAACTTGGTCACCTATTTTTAAAATGGGTTGTTGTCTTCGTTTTTTGTCGACATAGCGTTTGTTTCGGTCTTGTGTTTTCTCAGTTGTTGCTTTTGCATATTTAAATGCTTGTGATAGCTTTTGCAATCGTGAAATAATTTGCGGAGTGAAGTTTTTATCTTGATCAATTGGCCGAAGATCGTGTTCTACGTCATCAATGGTTCTTAGTTCTCGTCCGAACATAAGAAATGAAGATGTATAGCCAGTGCTTTGGCATTTTGCAGTGTTCATTGCAAACCTTATTGCAGGTAAGTTGTCAGCCCAGGAAGTGTGGTTATTACCTACCATGATTCCTAATTGAGACTTTAGGTCTCTGTTTTTTCTTTCCACCGGGTTAGCTTCTGGGTGGTAGAATGGAGTTAGAGTCTGTTGAATCCCAAAATAATCGGCAATTTGTTGCATTAAAACAGATATGAACTGAGGTCCGTTGTCTGTTATAAAACGTCTCGGAATTCCATAGCGTAAAAATACTTCTTGGAGCAAGGTCATAGCGCAGTTCTCTGCTGTTGCTTCTTTAAGGGGAAATATTTCAACCCATCTACTTGCTACATCTTCGGCTATCAAGATCCATTGATATCCATCCTTAGTGGCAGGTAGTGGTCCAAAAAGGTCAGCTGCTACAACTTCGAAACGTTGGTTGCTAGATACGGTTTGAAGTAACCCACACGGTTTCATGTTGTTCGGCTTATATCGTTGGCAAGCAAGGCAATTCCCTATGTGCTTTGTTACACTGTCTCTCATTCCAGGCCAGTAATAGCGAGCTGCGATGCGGGCTAATGTGCGTTCAACACCGTAATGGCCGGAAGTTGTTTCATCGTGATAATGCTTTAAAATTGATTTTCTTTCTTGTACAGGGACAACAAGTTGTGCAGTTTCAGCATCGGATTCCGGGGAATATTTATATAAAATACCGTCATTCACTAGGTATCCACGTGATGTCCATCTAGGTACATTTTCATCACTGTTTTCAAATGATTCGGTGATTGTTTTAATTTCAGCGTCTTCTAACTGAGCGTTACGGATTTCTTTTGCATTTCTTACTGGTAAGTCAACTTGGAAACTGCAGATGCGACATTCAGTCTCAGTATGATGTTCTTCTTCACAAGTTGGTCTGGACAGCATGTCGCCAACACAATTTAATCTTCCAGGAGTGTATTCCATATTGAAATTGTAGGGTTGGAGCTGTAATGCCCATCGTGCTAAACGTCCTGTCGGTGATTTAAGGCTCATAAGCCACTTAAGGGGTTGGTGATCTGTTTTGAGGGTTATTTCACCACCTTCAATGTAACCTCGGAATTTGTTGACAGCCCAAACAATGGCTAAGGCTTCTCGTTCTGTTGTGGAGTAATTGCGTTCTGCATCTGTAAGAAGTCTTGAGGCATATTCAATAGGATGCTCATTTTCCTTCTCCCCCTGGCTTAGAACAGCCCCGAGAGCATAATTACTTGTGTCTGTTTTCAACGTGGAGTGTAGTAAATCGTCTATCCTCGGTAGAGGGTACTTGTCTGGGACAGTAACGCTGTTTAGCTTTCTGTAGTCTATACATACACGTATCCCTTTATCTTTTTTGGGTACCATCACGACAGGTGCAGCCCAAGAAGATTCGCTTTCTGTAATGATGCCTTTTTCGAGCATCTTCTTCAGCTCTTCTTTCAGCTGTTCCTTTCGGGTTGATGATAGTCTGTATGGCGTTGTTGATATTGGCTCGTGGTTTCCCGTGTTAATTTTGTGTTCAGTATATGGCGTAGGTTCTGTTGGTGTACTGAACAGGGATTCCTTCATCAACAATAACCCGTTTAATTTTCTTTTGTTATCTTCATTTAATTCTATAGCTTCATCTTCCCTTAATTCAACATCGATAGCTAGAATTTCTGTGAAAAAAGGTTCTATGTATAAATCTTCTCCTGTACGTACCAGTGATGGGAAAAGATTGTCTTTTTCATGTTTTCGTTCTGGAGTGATTTCATTTCTTAATGCGTCCTTGAATATGTTTTGGATAGAGTGCGGAGAATACTCATTCCTAGCATTTGAAATTGCCGAAAACGTACGTTTTATTGTAGAATGAAGTTTTGCAGATTTTTCTTTGTATTTAGGAGTTTTGAAAGGACTAATATCTTGCTTAGGTGTTGCATTAATTGGCGAAATGACTTCTATATTTTTAAACCAGTCGAGAAAAACGTTAGTTTCTTTTAAAGGACTTCCTTCGTTTGGTGACATTTTCCTTAACATTTTTGGGGTAGCGAGTAGGTCAGCACTATTGGTTTGAACGTGAGATAAGTTGATTGGATCGGTGTTTTTGATTATGCTGGTGTTTTTGGTGTCATAAAAATCAAACTTTTTATCCGGTTCGTCAGCAAAATACCACAATCGTTGTCCAAGATCGAGAACCATTCCATTTTCTTCGAGAAAATCGATCCCAATGAGCGTACGATTGTCGGTAGCTTTTGGAAGAGCGATAAATTTTATCGGTCGAGGACGAGTTCCAATGATGATATGGGTTTCTCCAACAAAAACGTCATCTTTGTCGGTACTGCCATCTGCCAGGGTTACATTAGCTGGAATTTGCGTGAATCTGGTTCCATTTTTGACTAGGTGAATCCATAGTTTTCTTCCGCAAACGCTTGTCCGAGCGGCAGTGTCTAAGTAGGCTATGCCTGACTCCCCATGCGCTATTATTGGTATTGTTGGTAGCTCTGTTCCAAGCGATGTTCTTATGTAATTAAAGGAAACCGTTGAGGGACCTTTCGGAAGTTCTTTGCAATTAGGGCAGTTGGATCGAACTACACCCGGTAATTTGCATTTATAGCAGTGGAATTTCGGTTCGATTTGTTGTGGAGGAACGTTCTTTTTAGCCTCATACTTTTCTTTTTTTCTGCATTCGTTTACAGTATGACCTGCGTGTCTGCAAAAGTTACATTTGTTTTTAATTATACCTGATTCGGATTTTTCATTCCTATGGAAATTCTTTTCTGCTAAATATTGTTCTACAGTTCGAGCTTTGTTTAGCAGTTCTTGAAAGTCTTTAAAGCTATCTGCTGGAACGCCATCCCGTATGCGGATATGCAGAAGTCCGTATACCATATCGAGCATCATTTTTTCTTTTGGTTTTGGTTCACTTAATTTTGCGAAAAGTGCTCGTTTTTCACATATAAATTGGTCAGTTGTATCCGTTATTTTTTGTTTTGAGTCGAAAATTTCCATATAAATTCGATAGTTTGGCTGAGCTGGAGCGTATGCATTGCGGAGAAGCTTGATGATGTCGTCGAAAGTTTTGGCTTCATCTTTAACACCTTGCCACCAGTTGGTTGCACCTTCTTCCAGAAGTAAGGGAAATCCCATTATAGCATCTTCATCGCTTATGCGCTCCACATCTTTATATACTTTTATAGTTTCTATAAATCCTTCCACTGTACCAGCGTCTCTTTCACCTTTGAAGCGTGACGTGCAGTGGCTAAAACTTCCTTTTTTGCTATTTTGGCTTTGCATAGCTTCAATAAAGGTTTTAAGTTGTTTGTCGGTGAAGTTGGCCATTATAGGTTTAAAACTTTGATCTTCCAATTAGTTGGGCGCCAAATTGTAGCGTGAACCTCTTTTAACTACAGTTTTCGTGGGTTGAAGATCCTTAGTTTAAACTTTAGATAGTTTGTAATTGTCAATTTCAAATAAAATTACGTTTGTATTTTTTTAATATAAATTAGTTTTGACAGTTTTATTTAAAAGTAAAGAAAAAATTAATATTAAAAAAAAATTAAAATATCAAAGTTAAGTAATTAAATAATTAAATAAGGTGGCACGATTTAATGTGCGAGTTTTAAAGACGGAGGAGAACCCGTCCGTTAAATAAACTCTCAAATTAAACTTAACACCGATGTGCAAAACAAAAGCACTAAATTATTTAAGAAAGTATTATAGATCAAGGTTTATGTTATTAAAAGCGGAGGAGGAAACCCGTCCGTTGAATAATAATCATCAACACAAGAAATATTCTCAAACTTCAAGTATGATATTTTTCTATCTGGACAATGGATTACCCGACTGTCCTAAGTGAAATATCAGACGAGAATGAAAATAAATCGACTGAAACTCTCCTTTTATACTTTTTTGTTTACTCTATTGTCAACTTTTGTTATTTTATTTTTTATTACTTAGAAGTGAGTTTCTTTGTTATTTTTAATTTTTAATATATAAAAGCTTTAATTTTTATTCTTGCCACCTTAATTTTACAAAAATAATAGGTATAAGAATAAAATAAAAGAATAGTTAAATAATATATGAAGTGCTACAATCTCCCCCTCTGGCGCTGAGATCGTCTCGATGATGCGGCAGGATTTGTAACAGGTGTTGTTTTCTTTTGGCGTCTTCGTCTACGTAATGGTTGTATAGGGTCTTCATTGTTTTGAGATGTGGAAGATCGGTATTTAATGATAGCAGAGACGTGGTATGTCCCTAGTGGCATGTTGAGGTCATCTTTAGATGCAACTTGGTATGTTGATGCACCAATCTTCTTAATGATCACATATGGACCATCTCTTTTCGGGGCAAATTTTGAAGTAATGCCCTTAGAAGCTTTACTTAGCGTGTGAGTGGTGATCAAAACTTGGTCACCTATTTTTAAAATGGGTTGTTGTCTTCGTTTTTTGTCGACATAGCGTTTGTTTCGGTCTTGTGTTTTCTCAGTTGTTGCTTTTGCATATTTAAATGCTTGTGATAGCTTTTGCAATCGTGAAATAATTTGCGGAGTGAAGTTTTTATCTTGATCAATTGGCCGAAGATCGTGTTCTACGTCATCAATGGTTCTTAGTTCTCGTCCGAACATAAGAAATGAAGATGTATAGCCAGTGCTTTGGCATTTTGCAGTGTTCATTGCAAACCTTATTGCAGGTAAGTTGTCAGCCCAGGAAGTGTGGTTATTACCTACCATGATTCCTAATTGAGACTTTAGGTCTCTGTTTTTTCTTTCCACCGGGTTAGCTTCTGGGTGGTAGAATGGAGTTAGAGTCTGTTGAATCCCAAAATAATCGGCAATTTGTTGCATTAAAACAGATATGAACTGAGGTCCGTTGTCTGTTATAAAACGTCTCGGAATTCCATAGCGTAAAAATACTTCTTGGAGCAAGGTCATAGCGCAGTTCTCTGCTGTTGCTTCTTTAAGGGGAAATATTTCAACCCATCTACTTGCTACATCTTCGGCTATCAAGATCCATTGATATCCATCCTTAGTGGCAGGTAGTGGTCCAAAAAGGTCAGCTGCTACAACTTCGAAACGTTGGTTGCTAGATACGGTTTGAAGTAACCCACACGGTTTCATGTTGTTCGGCTTATATCGTTGGCAAGCAAGGCAATTCCCTATGTGCTTTGTTACACTGTCTCTCATTCCAGGCCAGTAATAACGAGCTGCGATGCGGGCTAATGTGCGTTCAACACCGTAATGGCCGGAAGTTGTTTCATCGTGATAATGCTTTAAAATTGATTTTCTTTCTTGTACAGGGACAACAAGTTGTGCAGTTTCAGCATCGGATTCCGGGGAATATTTATATAAAATACCGTCATTCACTAGGTATCCACGTGATGTCCATCTAGGTACATTTTCATCACTGTTTTCAAATGATTCGGTGATTGTTTTAATTTCAGCGTCTTCTAACTGAGCGTTACGGATTTCTTTTGCATTTCTTACTGGTAAGTCAACTTGGAAACTGCAGATGCGACATTCAGTCTCAGTATGATGTTCTTCTTCACAAGTTGGTCTGGACAGCATGTCGCCAACACAATTTAATCTTCCAGGAGTGTATTCCATATTGAAATTGTAGGGTTGGAGCTGTAATGCCCATCGTGCTAAACGTCCTGTCGGTGATTTAAGGCTCATAAGCCACTTAAGGGGTTGGTGATCTGTTTTGAGGGTTATTTCACCACCTTCAATGTAACCTCGGAATTTGTTGACAGCCCAAACAATGGCTAAGGCTTCTCGTTCTGTTGTGGAGTAATTGCGTTCTGCATCTGTAAGAAGTCTTGAGGCATATTCAATAGGATGCTCATTTTCCTTCTCCCCCTGGCTTAGAACAGCCCCGAGAGCATAATTACTTGTGTCTGTTTTCAACGTGGAGTGTAGTAAATCGTCTATCCTCGGTAGAGGGTACTTGTCTGGGACAGTAACGCTGTTTAGCTTTCTGTAGTCTATACATACACGTATCCCTTTATCTTTTTTGGGTACCATCACGACAGGTGCAGCCCAAGAAGATTCGCTTTCTGTAATGATGCCTTTTTCGAGCATCTTCTTCAGCTCTTCTTTCAGCTGTTCCTTTCGGGTTGATGATAGTCTGTATGGCGTTGTTGATATTGGCTCGTGGTTTCCCGTGTTAATTTTGTGTTCAGTATATGGCGTAGGTTCTGTTGGTGTACTGAACAGGGATTCCTTCATCAACAATAACCCGTTTAATTTTCTTTTGTTATCTTCATTTAATTCTATAGCTTCATCTTCCCTTAATTCAACATCGATAGCTAGAATTTCTGTGAAAAAAGGTTCTATGTATAAATCTTCTCCTGTACGTACCAGTGATGGGAAAAGATTGTCTTTTTCATGTTTTCGTTCTGGAGTGATTTCATTTCTTAATGCGTCCTTGAATATGTTTTGGATAGAGTGCGGAGAATACTCATTCCTAGCATTTGAAATTGCCGAAAACGTACGTTTTATTGTAGAATGAAGTTTTGCAGATTTTTCTTTGTATTTAGGAGTTTTGAAAGGACTAATATCTTGCTTAGGTGTTGCATTAATTGGCGAAATGACTTCTATATTTTTAAACCAGTCGAGAAAAACGTTAGTTTCTTTTAAAGGACTTCCTTCGTTTGGTGACATTTTCCTTAACATTTTTGGGGTAGCGAGTAGGTCAGCACTATTGGTTTGAACGTGAGATAAGTTGATTGGATCGGTGTTTTTGATTATGCTGGTGTTTTTGGTGTCATAAAAATCAAACTTTTTATCCGGTTCGTCAGCAAAATACCACAATCGTTGTCCAAGATCGAGAACCATTCCATTTTCTTCGAGAAAATCGATCCCAATGAGCGTACGATTGTCGGTAGCTTTTGGAAGAGCGATAAATTTTATCGGTCGAGGACGAGTTCCAATGATGATATGGGTTTCTCCAACAAAAACGTCATCTTTGTCGGTACTGCCATCTGCCAGGGTTACATTAGCTGGAATTTGCGTGAATCTGGTTCCATTTTTGACTAGGTGAATCCATAGTTTTCTTCCGCAAACGCTTGTCCGAGCGGCAGTGTCTAAGTAGGCTATGCCTGACTCCCCATGCGCTATTATTGGTATTGTTGGTAGCTCTGTTCCAAGCGATGTTCTTATGTAATTAAAGGAAACCGTTGAGGGACCTTTCGGAAGTTCTTTGCAATTAGGGCAGTTGGATCGAACTACACCCGGTAATTTGCATTTATAGCAGTGGAATTTCGGTTCGATTTGTTGTGGAGGAACGTTCTTTTTAGCCTCATACTTTTCTTTTTTTCTGCATTCGTTTACAGTATGACCTGCGTGTCTGCAAAAGTTACATTTGTTTTTAATTATACCTGATTCGGATTTTTCATTCCTATGGAAATTCTTTTCTGCTAAATATTGTTCTACAGTTCGAGCTTTGTTTAGCAGTTCTTGAAAGTCTTTAAAGCTATCTGCTGGAACGCCATCCCGTATGCGGATATGCAGAAGTCCGTATACCATATCGAGCATCATTTTTTCTTTTGGTTTTGGTTCACTTAATTTTGCGAAAAGTGCTCGTTTTTCACATATAAATTGGTCAGTTGTATCCGTTATTTTTTGTTTTGAGTCGAAAATTTCCATATAAATTCGATAGTTTGGCTGAGCTGGAGCGTATGCATTGCGGAGAAGCTTGATGATGTCGTCGAAAGTTTTGGCTTCATCTTTAACACCTTGCCACCAGTTGGTTGCACCTTCTTCCAGAAGTAAGGGAAATCCCATTATAGCATCTTCATCGCTTATGCGCTCCACATCTTTATATACTTTTATAGTTTCTATAAATCCTTCCACTGTACCAGCGTCTCTTTCACCTTTGAAGCGTGACGTGCAGTGGCTAAAACTTCCTTTTTTGCTATTTTGGCTTTGCATAGCTTCAATAAAGGTTTTAAGTTGTTTGTCGGTGAAGTTGGCCATTATAGGTTTAAAACTTTGATCTTCCAATTAGTTGGGCGCCAAATTGTAGCGTGAACCTCTTTTAACTACAGTTTTCGTGGGTTGAAGATCCTTAGTTTAAACTTTAGATAGTTTGTAATTGTCAATTTCAAATAAAATTACGTTTGTATTTTTTTAATATAAATTAGTTTTGACAGTTTTATTTAAAAGTAAAGAAAAAATTAATATTAAAAAAAAATTAAAATATCAAAGTTAAGTAATTAAATAATTAAATAAGGTGGCACGATTTAATGTGCGAGTTTTAAAGACGGAGGAGAACCCGTCCGTTAAATAAACTCTCAAATTAAACTTAACACCGATGTGCAAAACAAAAGCACTAAATTATTTAAGAAAGTATTATAGATCAAGGTTTATGTTATTAAAAGCGGAGGAGGAAACCCGTCCGTTGAATAATAATCATCAACACAAGAAATATTCTCAAACTTCAAGTATGATATTTTTCTATCTGGACAATGGATTACCCGACTGTCCTAAGTGAAATATCAGACGAGAATGAAAATAAATCGACTGAAACTCTCCTTTTATACTTTTTTGTTTACTCTATTGTCAACTTTTGTTATTTTATTTTTTATTACTTAGAAGTGAGTTTCTTTGTTATTTTTAATTTTTAATATATAAAAGCTTTAATTTTTATTCTTGCCACCTTAATTTTACAAAAATAATAGGTATAAGAATAAAATAAAAGAATAGTTAAATAATATATGAAGTGCTACAATATTAATACAATACAATACGATACATTTAACGATTGCAGAGAGGTTCCATCGTACATCGCCCCAGCTCCATCATCCATGTCTCTTAGGTATGAGTTTTTTTTTAATCTTTAAACTGTTTTGATTGAATTAAAAATTAATAAATTCAAGATTAAAGTAGTTTTCTCTTTAAAGTACTTTCTTGTTGAAAACCAAAAACTGCCGAAGAAAGCAAGCTCGAACAAAAGAACACCTCAGGTCTGTGGAGATATCTAAAACGGAAAAAAAAACCAACCTTATATTGTAAACGTGCGTCTAATTTAAAAAAAAAAGCAAAGAACGGAACTTTCTGTTGTAACATGAGAATACAAAATTTGTATACAAAAGTGCGAATTCATATACATTAAAAATGCCGAGGACAAGCCAAGCCATAGGCACGTCATATCTCATTCATGCATAAAGTGAATTCTCTCCAACTGAAAAAAAAAGAAAATGGCCCTCAAAGGCAAAAACCACTATATAACACCTGAAAACACAAAGGCCATATCTGAGTTCTATCCCACAGGCATACCTTCGAAACCTATATTTGAAGCTCTACAAAACACATTCAAAAGCAATAGATAGGTAACAAAAAAAAAATTGAAAGTATATTCAGTGATAGTAAGCCGCTTCTACGATATGGTTTTTCTGCTTTGGGTTGTTGTCCTGCCACCCATCACCATACTGCCAGATGAACAAATGATTTAGGAGGACTCTGATATCACAATTCCCTTCTTACCTACCTTCCCGCACATTCATACTTCAATTTCTGGTGCAAAAAAGGTAACATCCTTTGCAAGGTAATAAAATGGACTTCTTTTGTGGCACGAAGAAAAAAGGTAGAATAAACAACTCAAACAAAAAGCTTAAAACGGAAGAATAAACTCTGACTGCTTGTCCAAAGCGATGATGCTTTTTGTATAAGAAAGTATTCTTTCAATTGCTATCATTAGTACAGTCAGTCTGACGTTTGACAAAACTGGAATATTATATGATTTGTTAAATTCGAAATATGCCGAATCATCTTGAGTATAAATTTCCAAAAGAAAAATCAGTTTAAAAAATATGTTTTTGCTGACTTTTGGAAACTTTGGTGCTTTCTATATCTTTGCAAATACGAGTACTTACGTGTTTTATTGAAAAGTTCTATAGCTAGCGCAGTACACAACACCAGTAAGTAATTGTCCAGCATTTTTATTTTTGTTTATGAACAAATAATAGAGTTTCGAAGTTCGAAAAGTGCCTTGTCGATAGTTTGAAAGCTATAGCTGATCAAGTTTTCTCAGAAGTTGCTTGTCTCATCAGTCAGTGCAGACCATAAATAATGGGGCTATCGTGAACGAAGTTTCCCTTGAAATTTTTCCCATCTTCGAAAATTAGAAACGACAATACATCTGCACTGTTCATTGTAAGCTGGCGGCTGGCCTCTTCAAATGAGAGCAAATGGGCCTATGCAATTTAAATTCCTGATATCAATAAATTCAAAAGGAAACTTTCGAAATTATTCAAGTTGACAATTGGGAAAAATTCCGAGGGAAATTTTATTCGAGCTGGAATTTTTGACCACATTTCGTGAGATTGAATAGGGGCATTTAGTTTAAGAGGATTCTCAGGTATTTCACGTTGCGTTTGGCTGCCATTGTAGATCCGTGTAAGAGATTTCCGCAATTTGCTACTGTATGATCGCTTCTGCACGTTAAAGTTCTCCTAAAGCAGAAAAATTACGTTTTGAGGGTATTGATTCAGGTACTCCATTCTTTTTTGAATTCTAAGAGTATGCGGGTGTGAGTCTAGCCGAATGATTAAAAATTGTAACGTCGACGTGATGTAAGTTAGCGAGTCGCACACATAGATTCTGATTTTGTTTCTGCATAAAGTTAGATGACCTTTTTAGATTGGAATTTTTAGTTGTGATCTCTGTTAGCTCTTGCATTGGGGGTTATCGATTGAGTAACTTGATAAATTTCTTAAGTCGAATTTTACTTCTTTCATGTTCAGCTTTAGGGTCTTCCCAATTTTTTGTTTTCTAATTAGGAGGCGAACGCTTAGACTTTTGCCTCCATTGGTGAAAAATATTTTTCGCAATAGTTGAAATGTTTTCATTCAGTCGCTGTTTACCTTTTTATGCTATTCATTTAGCAAAAAGACAAACTTCTCAACCATAAAAAATATCGTAGATAGTTCCTTTACATAAAAAGTATTTTTTTTTTCACTTGGAAATTAATTTTGACTACCGTTCAAAATGGTTTCGTAGCACATTTTACACTTTACATGCATTAGCAGAGCTTAGTAAAAACCATGGGTTTATTTAAACTCTCCACGGTATACTTGCAATTCTACTTATACAATATAATTAGATCACGTTTTTGCTTTCCAATTAACCTATTTTCCGGGGTACCGCAAGGTAGCCATATAGGTCCAAGGTTGTTCATTTTTGCAAACAACGATGTTGCATAGGTTCTAGATTCTGATTTATCTATTTATGCGGATGATTTGAAAGAACATTTTTAAACGCATCTCATTAGCTGGTAATAATTGTACTTAGGAACATAATATTTTTTCATTTGGGGCAAAAAAAACCTAATTGAGCTCACTCTCAGTAAACTAGTACTATTTTACCACTATTTTTCCCACAATTTGTCCCTTTAACTTTTATTTAAATCCAAAAAAGTCTTAAAATATCTCTTTATAGCTGTACATTACGCTTTCCCCCAAAACACATATATATTTTTACCATGTTCTGTAACTATCGCATCGATAGAAATATGGGCGACTAAGGGGCCAGTTATACACATGCATACGTAGCCATCATTTAAACTTATCATATGACTTTTTAATATTTAATTTCAAGAGATTTTTACGTAGAGTTTCAAAGTAAGGGAACAAACATATATATTTCATAATTTAAATATTGTAAGAAAAAGAACGAACCATTGGACTGCACTACGTAACGTAAAGTTTGTTAGACTTCTGTTTAAACAGGGATGTTGTTTGGGACAACATTATATTTGTACACTTCTATATTTTTAAAAACAAATGTTATCTGATACGAAATATAGGTACTGTTTTTGCACGAAACCGATTTTTAATCTCTGTTTCTCTTTTGGCTTCCTTTCGATTGCATGGGTGCTTTTAAACACATCGGCGCAAAATTTTAAACAGCCTATCATTAAGGTAGTAGTATGATACTACTTAACAATTTGCTATTTTTAAAGTAGCTTAATTTCAAACATTTTCTAACTAGTATCGTATTAAAGCCATTTTCTTAATAAATTGCTTCTGAACACACCTTAAACAATGACAGTTCGTGCGAAAAACTAAGTAAACAGACCTTTTGTGGCGTTTTATATTAGGCGCGTTTTATTGGTAATCTATATCTAGCGCAGTAATACAAGCACCAAAAAAACGCTTTATTCACTCTTTAACTCACTCTTCCTTCCTACTTGTTGAATTAACTTACACGGATGTGTTCGAAAGATTTCTATCTCGTTTTAAGCTGGATTTGAAATATTCATGAAAATGCAGATTGAGTTGAAATATTCATGAAAATGCAGATCGAGTTGATTTAGAGTTTTTCTCACTGTTAAATTTGATTTAAAACTTACAAAAGTGCGAAAATATATCTTTTTCTACAATCTACTCAAAATGTTCTCGCATATATGTATATACTGAGTATTGGAAAAAAAAAAACATAGTACTCAATAAAATAACATTGGCCCAAAATTTTAAACAACCTTTATTAAGGTAGTAGTAATATACTTCTTATATATTTCCTAACTTTAGAGTAGTTTTCTAACTTTAAACATTTTTAACTAATATAATCCTAAGGCTAGAAGCGCACATTCAATTTTTAGTTTGGATACTTATAGAAAACAGATGAACTATTTGGTTGAATTTCCGCGCAGGTGCATATAATTATATGTTACACAAAATAGCGAACTCATTTTAGGCAATCGTTTAGTCTGTGTCAAAACACAAACTTTTTAGTTTCTTGAACCAAACAGTTAAGAAACGGCCTAGCCTTAGGCAATTTCTTTTAATAAATTGATTCTGAGCAACCTTAAAACAATGGTAGTTCGTGCACAAAACTAAGAAAGCAGCCCTATTTTGACGGTTTTAAATGTTAAAGAGTCATATGAAGTTAGAACGATACTAACAAAATAAAATAGGTATTCTGAGAGTTTAACTTCAATAGAGGTGTAGAGAAAGTGTGTGATGCTGTGTCTGATTAAAATTTTGCAAAATCGCTGTCTTAACCTAGCTTTATACTAAAATAGTCTTAACATCGTATTAATTCAACTAAAATGTGCAATTTTTTTAGTTTTATATAAATTCAACATAATGCCGCAATTACACGAACAAATGCCAGTGAACTGATAAAATATATCAATCGAAACCAATCGCCTTCGCATAAATTGATTCAATATTTTATGACAAAATTAATGGCAGTAGTGTAAAGCCGGAATTATGGTATGAATTAAAGTTTTGCATTTGAAAAAATATTTGTTCTGTAAATTTCGGAGCGATCACAAGCAAAGTATAATAAAATAAATACCAACGAACACACCCTCAAGTATGCCACATATATTTTCTCGGACACCACCTAAACACCTCCTACATTTCAACATCTGAAACTCTATCTTCACTAAATTATTCATTTCAATTACTAGCTTATTTTTATTCACTAATCGTTTGGTGTTGTTTTCCATGTTAAATTTTGCGATGTAGTGTATTCACTAACCAATAAAACACGGCTATTGATTATAAAACTCATTTTGATGTACTTATTCTTATGATTTGCAAAGTTCGAGAAGTTCATAGAAAATGAAATTTGTCTTAGTCTTGACGAACTTGCGTTCACATTCTCAAATATGCTTGTCATGTAGCCGAAATATCAAAACATTTTGAAAGCATGTTTGACAAGCCACTTGATGGAGCGTTCACAATATTAAAATCAAGCGAATCATGCCGCTCTTGTCAAACATATTTGAGAAGGTGATCGTCCCTAATGGTGCACGAAAATATGATACTTCAGTTTCACTTTTGGATCCTGTTTACGATTCTTTTTTTCGTTTATTTGGTCTTTCGTACTTTTGACAGTTTAGGTAAGAGGTATAGAAACGTAACTTCATTCACTTCAACATTTCTTCACCTTACATCAAAAATGTCAAAAAGACAACAAAAAAAAAAATACTTTTGTAATAAGGCTCTTGATGCCTTTTTTCTCCTATAGACGGTGTTCACACTGAGCTACATAAATCCTCCGACCTTTTTTAGGTTTCTGTACTTTATCCTACGCCTTCTGTCAGAGATTTATAAGCCGATTGCCATCATTCCCACCTTGTAATGGAAATTAATGCTTAGTCATCATCCAGTTCATGGCTTGGAAAACGATCTCTGTATATATTTTATATAATATAGAATTATTAATTCGATATAATTAAAATAATTATATAGCATGACAAATAAGGGACAAATTAAATTTTGACGTATTGAGAATATTTCGTTGCAGATGTCAAGTGAATGGGATTGCCCTGAACAATACTTTTCGTAATTTTAAATGTCAACTCTGAAAATGCATTTTTTGGGAGTATAAAATTATATGTAATCGTTCATCACTAACTCACTAATGTGAAGTGGATTTGTTTAAGACATGAAATTTTACACCAGTTGTTCTGACTTTCGTCTTTTTGACATATTGATCGAGAGGTGTACGCAATATTACCAATGTAAACAGGGTGTTAAATGCAATTTTCCATAAGGTAATTTGCTACACGGAACATGTAACCGTAACGGGCTATACACGGAACGTGTAACATGTAACCGTATAACGGGCTACACGGAACTTATAAGTTTTACCCACGCTTTGGAGTTACCCTACCGCCGGCAAAGATGTTTACAAATCAAAAAGAAGAACGATAATCTGAAGAAACTTGTAACTGGGAAGATCTAAAAACAGTATATTTGAAGTTTGATGATTAATTTGAACTAGCACAATACCACAATCACTAAAATTATCAAATAATTTCGCAGAAAGGAAAGGAATCTTCTATGACTTGATTGCAGTTATGAATGAAAAGACCTATCTCAGCAATATCAACTGTAACCGAACTTCTTCTTCTGTGCCCCATTCAACTTAAAAGAGCCTAATTAAAGACTAAGTTCTGGTAATTTGTATACGTATGATCAGGGTTGCGAATTTTTGAATTAAAAAATCCTTAAGTCATAAGTCTATAGATGACTTGTGAATTAAAAAAATTTAATTCATAAGATATTTGGTGACTTATGAATTTAAAAAAATTAATTCATAACCCCCAAAGTGACTTATGATTTATTAATTAAAAAAAAATTTAAATCCTAAGCTACTAAGTGACTTATGAATTAAAAAAAAATTTAATTCACCACCTACCAAGTGACTTATGAATTAAAAAAAATGTAAGTCATGAGCAACAAAGTGACTTATGAATTAAAAAAAATTTAATTCACCACCTACTAAGTGACTTGTGAATTAAAAAAAATCAAGTCATCAGGGAGTAAGTGACTTATGAATTAAAAAAAATTTAATTCATAAGTCAGTTGGTGACTTGTGAATTAAAAAAAATTTAATTCATAAGTTAGTTGGTAGATTGGAAATTTTTAAGCTTGTTTTGACTACATAATTATTTAATTATTAACAAAAGCTTTCAAATCTAGTTTTTAAATCATAAGATTATCACGCTAGCTTATAAATTGTCCATTTCATAATTTTTCTAATTAGCATTTATCCATTAACTTATGAATTAAATTTTTTTTAATTCATAAGTCACTAAGTTGGTTTTGAATTAAATTTTTTTTAATTCATAAGTCATTTACTTGCTGATGATTTGAATTTTTTAATTCATAAGTCACTTACTTGCTCATGACTTGAATTTTTTTAATTCATAAGTCACTTAGTAGGTTGGAAATTAAAATTTTTTAATTCATAAGTCACTTACTTGCCCATGACATCAATTTTTTGAATTCATAAGTCACTTAGTAGGTTCTGAATTAATTTGTTTTAATTCATAAGTCACTAAAAAGCTTATGATTTAATTTTTTTTAATTCACAAGTCACCAACTGACTTGTGAATTAAATTTTTTTTAATTCATAAGTCAGTTCCTAGCTGCTGAATTATATATTTTTTAATTCATAAGTCACTCACTAGCTTGTGAATAAAAGCCAAGCTTAAGCTAACAAGTGACTTAAGCTTTTGCAACCCTGCGTATGATTTAAGTATCGATAGTATAAGTATGAGTATTTGCGCTAGTACAGAAATCCAAAAGGAAGCCGCTTCTACCTCTACGAAGTAGAAGCTTTACAAATTATTACTGCAGACTACCTTACGGAACCGTATGTTGAGAGATTAGTACAAAGGGAAAGGTGATACTCGACTCTTTTAAAAGGACAATTCTTAAACCGATATTTGATTTTGTGTTAACCTTATGACCAGTGGCGGATTTACCAGCAGGCTAAGTAGGCTTAAGCCTAGGGCGACAGATTTTAGGGGCGGCAAATTTTTTATTTTTAGCCGTCGGTTTTCTGATGTGTAGATATCACTCTAGAAGTCCATAAGACACCTTTTCGATGACTTTTCCCTCTTCTCTTTCCCAGTTCACAGCCACAACCATAAATCGGCCGTTGCCCACACTTTCTATGAGTGAAATGAGAGCGAAATTCCGGAAAATATATTTCACGCTCTTTCCATTCTCACTACGTATGTACTCATACAAGTTGGACTACTGGTTGGGGGCTGTGAACTGAGTAGATTGTGTACGTATTGGTAATAGCGATATTGGTGTGGTAGATCTGAATACAAAATTGTTGCAAGGAAAAATGTTTTGTTGGAGATATTCTTCGTTTTGAATGGAACAAAAGATTTCAAAATAATAATCGAATCATTTTATCGATTTTAATCTTATGTGTTGACTACTGTTTGTTGATCAGGTACTAACTTCTGAAAATTTTATTAGAATGCTAAAAAAAACTCAAATACTTTTCAGATTGAAAACTAGATACAATTGATGACGTTGAATATCCGTACGTGAGTTCATCTGGAATCTCGTTATTTTTTCAATTTGTGTAACTACGTTTACCGAATGTTCATTATTTTGGGGGTGGCATACCCCGCCTTATTAGCATTACATCATTGAACTTTGATTACCACAGAAATATACTTAAAAACTATTTCTTGTGCAATTTGAATCGAATTGTTGAATTGTAAAAATAATCTAGAAACTGACAATTCACAATTTTAGAGATAAGGGCGGCAAAAATTCAACAGCCTATACTTGGGAAATGTGTAAATCCGCCACTGCTTATGACTTGTAGTCCAGAAAGTTAAGACACGTCGACAACATTGGCTCGTCACATCGAGTGAATGAACAACGAGTTTTCGAACTCCAGCACACAAGTTCACAAGTTCAAGGCGAGAAGAAAGACTAGAACCTCTGGCTTAAAGATCAAGGTATCCCAGATGCCAGAGCAGTTTGTCAAGATATATATTTTTCAATTCAATTTCAACTACCAGTAAATATTATATTATAATTTCAAGTTTCTATAAAGCTAACATAAATTCACTGTACAAGTAGACTACTAGGATGTAGCGATCCACTCGGGTGCTATTTTAGTTGAGCGATTTTTATTCCTTTTATTACATTTCTCGAATAAAAAAAAAAGAATGCCAATGCCGATTAAGTCGAAGTAAAAAGGAATTATGAGGGATTTGTTATAAAATAGGTAAATATCAAATAAAACATTTCCAACAGCTTTGGGATTTCGGTATAATAAAAGTGGCTACCCTGCCAAAAAAGAAACAAATTATCCAGAGATTTTTATATTCACAATTATTGAAGAAGTTCATGATTAACAGATGTTCCTAAGGCGTAATATTTTGACATGAAAATGTGAGATTAGAGTTTAAATAACTGTGTTTAATTTTTTTAAAGCCAAGGAAGCTGAATTGAGTTTGGAAAACATAAAATTTCTGGAAAATTGTTTTCAAGTTCTAAGAAAAAAAAAATTGTATTCAAAAAGTCCAAAATAAAATTTTAAATTTTTTTTCGAGGTTATTGTATTTTTTTAAACTACTGGTATATTAAGATCCGTTTCATGAATGTTTCAAAATTCATACGAAATAGAAAACAACTCTTTTGATTGTTCATTCCAAATTAACTAACCGACACGCGACCACAAAATCTTCTTAGAATAATCAAAGCAATAAACAATTATGAAAAGCGGGTTCCACTTGAAATGTGTACTCATTTAATTGGTTAGTTTTGTTGACCTTCCTCGAAAGGCCCCAATTTTCTTTTACGTAAGAATCAAAACCATAGCCTTATACATATAAACTGTTTTGTATCAGTTTTAAATTAAATACTTTTATGTGACAAAGATCTTAAAATTACTATTTTCTACGTATCGTCATATAGATACTCGTATATCAATACTAAAGGCCAGGCGCGGATCCAGGATTTCGTTCAGGGGGAGGCAATTTTCGTGATATTTTGCTTAACTTAAAAAAAATGGTCCATCGAATAGTACTTACGCTTTTTTAATGATTCTCTGCATTTCTGTCTTAAAATATTAAAAAGGTAAAAACACAATCGAATATAAAAATAAAAAATTATTTAATTGAATTAAGGAAAGCATGTGCAGGTACATAATATAGTTCGTATGTAAATAACTATTAAATAGTAAATCAAACATCTTCGTTTACATATTACTTTAGCCTCTTTCAATAACGCTCTGTATGCATGTCTTAAAGTATTAAATATGAACTCGTACGTATTAAAAAATAAATTAATTAATTAATTAAAATGAAGGAATTATAATGTTGTACATGATATACATAGTTCTTAAATACTTAATTCTAATCTTTTTGTGTGGCCGGTTTTTGAAAACCTAGTAATAACTTTCTCAACATCGATCGGGATTTGCCTGTGGATGTGCATGAGTGACAGACCGCGGAGGCGGTTTTAAGCCATTATTGATCTTAAATATGTTTTAAGGCGCCGCAACGAAGAAAAAGACCATTCTGCCGAAGAATTTGTAACTGGAAGCGTTGCAAGAATAAGAAGGAAACTATGTAGGTATAATACGAAACATATCCTTACTGCATTTATCAATTAAATCCAGGGCAGTGTCGGGAAGCTTGTTCCTCTGATCATTTTCTCTTACCAACAACATCAATATCTATATTTAAGTTTACGAGTTTTCCGAAGCGATCCAATAGGGACTTAACGGTGGTATCAAACTCATCAGTATTATATTTGATTATATTTTCCGGGATGAAAATCGTGAGCTTAAACACATCTAATGTTTCAGGTTGAAACCTTTCACGCAAATCAGTTAGGACAAAGTCGAGTACAGGTGCATATAAAGATATTCTGTAGTATTCTTCAGCTGAATTTGTGTCAAAATTGGCTCGGTAGATTTGGCGGCCACCATGACGTGGGAATCTTCAACTCAACATTCAATTGATCACCTAAATTTTTTACTTTCTGCCAGATATTTTTGAAATTAGTATCTATGTTCTCCCGGCGACTTGAAATAACGGAAATTGTGTCTTTCACCAGCATAGCGCTGCTGGTAAGGTCAAGAGATTTCGTTTGTAGCAATTTGCTCAAAGACTGTGTTAAAGACAACACATCACTTAAACACAATACTGAGAGAATAAACTGGGTATTGCATAAGCTTTTTACATACGAGGAAGCTTTGCTGGCTGTACTTGGGAAATCGTTTCCAATGTCTCCACAATCTTGGCTAGGTCTAAGGAAAACTGGAGCACACCTTCATACCGGTCTACCCACCTAGTCTCACAAAGTGATGTGAGTGCACCTGCACACCCCAAAGTGCTCATGAGGACAGTTTTTCGCTTTGCGTGCGAAGTAGAGTTGTTAAGCTTGTGACTGTAGCATGGAGTCTTCACAGCATTTTTCGCTTCCTTTTGAATCGCCGTCACAGCACCTCGAACTTCTGAAAGCATTACAGCGCACCCATCTGTCCCTATTCCCGCACATGATATAAAAGGAAGTTTGAGCTTCGTTTTTAGCTGGAACAAGATAATTTGCACTATAGCTTTGCCAGTTTTCCTCATCGGACTCGTATTCTTTGTCAGTTCTGGAACAAGTCAGTTCCTCAAATACATCTACGAAAGTTACAAAATCCTCACGAATATGACCTTCATGAACTTATCGTAAGATTACACTCAGCTGGGAAAGGTGAAATACATCCGTTGTCTCATCGAAAAGTATGGAATAGTAACGTGAGGCCCGAACTTTACTCAAAATTTGATCGAAAATCTCATTCCCACAGCAT
Organism: Philhelius festivus; assembly: GCA_963931855.1. NCBI lineage: Eukaryota > Metazoa > Arthropoda > Insecta > Diptera > Syrphidae > Philhelius > Philhelius festivus. The sequence continues at coordinate 44,732 of CAWVOZ010000170.1, read as the reverse complement.
AAAATAAGTGAGTTCTGTGTTGTTTTGCTTATGTATGTAGCATTAGAAGAGGCTGACTGCAAATGTTGTTCTAATTTTTTGTTTCCAGCAGATACTTGAAACCTTAAAAGTTTCCTAAAATTTCCTTCGATCACGGTCACGTCAGATTGGTTTGAATCAACTGTGTTTCTAATTATAGCTCCATCATCTCTATGACCACGAAATGCTAAATTTTGTCGTCCAAGGAAGATGATGGTTTCTACTATGGGACGAAGGCGTTCCCTGTTTTCTTCTACCTTTTTAAGACGCTGTTGGTTTACACGGTTGACTATTTCCAGGTTTGGGTTATTATAAGTGTGAAGAAACTTAGTTCCGTCCTCAACAGCTCGCTTGTGGTAAATGTTATTAGCATGATGTTCCAAGTTTCCCTTTTGTCCAGAAATATCTTTGAAGTTTATTAAGGATTTTTTCACAAGGCTTTGTAAAGGCACGGTTTTTTGACCACCTCCAACACTTCCAGTGACGAAGAAAGGGCAGTATTTACAAAACAAACCCTGTTTTGATGGTGAAAACACAAGCCAAGAATATTTGCTGAGATATTTATGGCTAAAATACCTTTTGATCACCTTACCTTTGAGCAAGTGCGAAGAAAATGGATTGAAAAAAATTTACTTTATAATAATTGTGAAACGAATAAATGGCAGAATTGCCCAGGTGGGGGCAATTGCACCCATTGCCCTCCCCCTGTATCCGCGCCTGCTAAAGGCACGTGGAATGTTAAATTTTCAAGTGTTGTGTACCTTCGCGTGAGATTCATATACCCTCAAAACTCTGGTTCGGACTGGATAGAATCGAAAAATACGAGTATCGCCGATAGTTCTGAGCAGGTTTCTTTCAAAACACATGAGCTTCAACGGGTTCAAGACAGGTCAGTTGAAGTTAAGCTTGTTAGTTCGCATGTCCATCGAGAGGGAATTTATGAATTGAAGGTTTTTATAATCGAGTCATCAAAAAGTTTTTGACAGTAGAGAGACGAGCCGATTCAAGCAGTTTTATGCTTTTTTTTAAACCGTTTTCAATAATAGTATATTCTTGTTTATCCTCTGATTGAATCACTGATTTTGAAAGTCTCGAAATGCCAACATATATTTGTAAACAACTTAAGCCTTTTACAGCTTCATCAATAAAAAAAAGATCGGCTGCTTAACACATGCCAAGTCTATGGAGAACAGCTAAGGTAATCTTCATTCCCACAATAGGGAACATTTTTGGAAAATGTAATTGACAACTTCATAAGATCAGAAGTTTTAATAAGTAGTAGGTCTCTCAATCAGGGACAACATGTATATACAGCGCGTAGTTCAACAGAGACCGCTCTATTTGAACTTGCAAATAAGATACAAAAAGCCTTAGATGTAAAGGCTGCGTTCTAAGACTTACAGGGAGCCTTTGACAACACATCCAACGAGGCTGAAGGCAACGCTCTTGTTATAAAATGCATAACCACTACTATAACCAGATAGACAAAAGAAATTTTAGCAACTTGAAATGTAGAGTCACAAACAGGACAAAATATAAAAAAATAATCACTTCAAGAGGCTGTCGTCAGGGTGGTGTATTAGAAAACCGAATTATGAACAACTAGGAAAATCCTATAAAAAGTCCAAAGGCTCGTATATATTTGTATTACAGGAGCAATGAGAACTTGCCGCACTGCAGATATGGAGGTTTCTATCAATCTATATACTATTCACGAGGTCATCAGAAGTCCGGCAATGGGAGATATCATGAGATTCTCAAGGACAGGCAAAATTATTGTTCTCAGAGAAAGGGACTTAATCAGTAGGTCCACAGTACCCTTCTTGGCATCCCAAGAGATGGTATGATCAAAAAACATAATTTCGAGAAAAACTTTTTTTTACTGACCTAAGTAACCAAAAAGTTTTGGGTAGGAGAAGAAACGAAATACGCCCTCGAAACAAATACCATTAAATGGTTCACTAATGGATCGAGAACAAGCAAAGGGTCTGGTATAACTTTCCATACCGATGGGGCAGTCCATCAGAATATTCTTAGCTGAAATAAACGCCATAGGGTAATGCGTGGATTGAAATCTCGAAAAGAATTATCATAACAAAAACATCGCCATCATGTCAGATAATCAAGCGGCATTCAAGGCACTAAGCTTATATACCATCAGACCTTAATTGGTGTGGGAATGCATAAGCAGGCTAAATGAACTTGGCAAACAGAACAGGCTCACACTTCACTGGGTAGCTGGTCACGTGGCAGACTCCTTACCAAAAATAGGCGCATCAACTCCTTTAAAAGGGCCAAATTCCAGAATATGAGAAAGTGTTACCAAAAACAAAAAATTAAACAAGAAGAGGATGCAAGCAGATCCAAGACTTGGAAAGAACTTCCAAAGCAACGTTTCAAAAACTGCATTAACTTAAGCAAAAATAACGTAAGAATAATAAGAGGTATTCTAACTGGATTGTAAACTAAGAAGACATCTAAGTTTACTTGGTAAGCAGTGCCACATGTAGATTCTGCAACATGCATGAGCAAATACCGAACCACATACTGGAAAAATGTTTTCCACTCATGCGCCAAAGGAAAAGCCATCTGGCATAATACCAGGTGGAAGAGAGCGACCTATCCTCTCTGAAAGTGCCTCAAATACTAATATTCCTAAGAGCACTAGATTTGGAGGAATGACTATAAGATGAACAAGCTCATCCACTTTCAGGTCGGGCACAATAGATCTCCAGGTCGCAGTGCAATACCCCCAATATATCATTCATTCATTCCAACATACTTAACACAAATGTAATCTAAGACTTTTTTTTATTAATGAACATATTTTTGGTTTATGATATTGATATGATATGATATTTTATTAAAAATGATCTTTCATTTCGGAAAATTTTAAACTATTGGACTATTCAATAGGTCCGCTAAGGAAATGTTAGAAAACAGTAATTTCGGTGATACCTTTTTTCATATGTCCTTATTTTACTTTGGTAAAGCCAACAATTTCACGGCACCATAGCTTTATGATATTCACCAATGGAAGCACGAAAATGAGTCAAATCGTGGTGAGATTCAAATACATACATACATATGTATGTCACACGCGTGTACGGATTTATGAAATGAATATAGTTATCCCTTCATTTAAGGTCGAAAGGTAAAGTTATACGCTCGCTATTACATACATGTCAAAAGCTATCAATCGAAGAATTATAATTTAACACCGCTCGCTCGTTTCTATTTGCCGTTTATCAACAGGATCAAGTGTACCAACTCCCGAAAGTTACTCATCTCCTTTAGTACGAGTACAATGCATTGCTATGTTATTCCTAAAGGAAAAAACTTGAAGTTGATTTTTGCTTAGCTCAACCAGAATGGGAAGCTACCATACAAAGTACGTATGTTTGTTTATTTCTTATAAAATTCATAAAAAATATATTAAAATAAAACAATTCATTTACTAGAAGCTATGGCGCAAAATTGTAGTTGAATTATTACAATTTTAAAGCTGTTTTAAAAAAACCCAAACTGTACAGTACCAAAGAATTTAGTTTTATCTAAAAATTATTCATTATTCTATTTTTCATAAGTTTCTAAAAAAAAATAAAATCTAAAAGCAATGAGATGGGCCTGTAGTAACCTATTTCCATATTAGAGCCATTTTTTTAATAAAGGCTAGACATCTGCACATTTCAGATCTTGAGGAAAGTCACCTTCAAACACCCACCGATTATAAATATAAGCCATTACATCAACTAAGAAACATGAAATTTGTTTAACTAAAGAACTAGAAATGCCATTAGGCAGATTACAAACAAATTTTAATATTTCAAAAAAAATTATTTAACAAAAAACAAAACTTATCCTTTGTAAAGGTTCACCCCATTTCTTAAAGGAAGAACAAGTACAACAAGGCAAATGAATATGACTTTGTTGAAGACTGCAGCCCACATTAGCGAAAAAAAATTAAATTAAAAGCATCAGCAATAGCTAGTTTATCATCGACTACCGAGTTATTTCCATGTAACATAGAAGGTTTTATAGAAGCGGAGGATTTATTCAGTAAGCTATTTATTACACTCCATTCATTTTTGATTTTTGTAATGCTTTCGAAAACGACTCTTACGCGTGATCGTAAAACACACACAGCGATACATTGTTGATGAAAACTTTATTTCATTATAAAGTTTGGACTTTTCCATTAAGTGTAAAAATCAATATCATTCAAATTGCCGCTTCGGGAAGATTCGCAGCATGCGATTCTCTTGAGGTAATTTTTAACCAATTTTTCGTACATTTTGGGTGGTATCTCGTGCTTTGCACATGAGCTGCGAACTGCGAAAGCGAATAAATCTTTTTAAGCAATTTTCACAGCTAATATCAATTTTTGTTTTGTTTTAACTTTACGACGAAGTGAATTAATGGTCGAATCAAATATTTAAAAGGAAAACACTGCATAAAATAGTTTCTTATAAATTGAAATATTTTGTATTTTAATATTTTTTACGCGACCAACAACGTATCTTCTGCGAACTGTCAAACCTAAATTCGCAATCCACAACTAGTGAAAGCATTCCACAAATCGGCGACTAAAAAATTCGTTCAAATCTGATGTTAAACATCACAATTGTATTGTGTTGCTCGTTGCTAGACGGAAGATTAAAAAAATGAGTGAATCTATAGAAAATGGGTAAAAAAATTGAAAATAATATAATTGGTTTCTAATAGCACTTTATTTATCAAAGAAACTAAAGAAGTCACCTTTTCTTAAAATAATTTTGCTTGGCACTCATTTTACTTTAATTTATTTACTTTTGTTTCTTTTTTTTGACAATTCGCATTGTTCGGCGACCAAAAAAAATTACTCATGGGAACGAAATGTCAAAATTCGGTTCGTGTCTCACGTGCAAAGCACTTAATGTTAGTTTTTAATGCGTCTAGAGTTCAGGGATTATTCGCGTGAATAAGATCTTTTCCGTAGTCCCCCAGAAAAATATCTAACGGTGTCAAATTGCTTGATTTTGGTGGCCAATTGTCGACAAAACGAGAAATTAATAATTGGTCGTATTATGATGACTTGTTGTACCGTCTTGTTGGAACTACAAATTGTCCAAACCATGATCTTTGATCGCCGCGCGCCGGCCAAAAAAATCGGTTGTTATTCGACCATATCGCTCCGAATTTACTTCAAGCGTCTGCCCATTGGTGTCTTCGAACAAATACGGACCAATGACACCTTTCGACTATAGAGCACACCAAACAGTCACTTTGTCTGTCTTCGATCACTTGGTTGTTTCCATACCCACTGAGCGATAAATGTGCCGTATCCCTGAAGAAAATGTTGTTCCAAAAACCGTGTTTATTGTCTGTTGTCCCAACAACTAAGAAGCGTATCTTCTGCATTGTGAATGGTTAGCAGGCTTCCATTTTTGCGTAATGTGCACTTTATAAAGATGGAGATGCAAATCCAAATGCAAAATACGCCATATTGAGGTGTACGGCACAATTGCTGCGAACGCTTGGAAATCGATTAATTCGGATCGTTGCACTTGCAGCAGAAATATTTTTGACTCAGCGTCCATTACGATGATGCACACGACATCAGTAACGCTTCCCCTCTCTTCAAATTTCTTCACAATTTTATCGATTGCTTGCGTAGTCGGTCGATTATAAAGACCATAATCATCGTCAAATGCGCGAAAAGTGGCTACGTTTGAAGCACCAATTTTGTAGTAAGTTTCAATAACTTTATGCGTCGTTCGATTGCTAAGCGATTCATTATCGTATATGTCAAGTATTCAACTAATATTATGACACTTCAAATGACAGCTGAGTTTGACAGGTGTCAAATGCCAGCGCTACAAACTTGAAACCACGAAATGAATGACCCTTTATTATTGTATCCAAAATGTTTTGTATAAGCAAACTTTCTTCACACTCTTCGGTTCAATGTCGTTTAAGTAAAACGAAAACCCTAATTGAGATATATTTTGAATATTTTCAACATTCACCGAAGTTTTATTTAGCTTCGAACTAAAAGTTTGGGTGATCAAGTCGTTAATGATATTTTAATTTTTTTCTGGACATATACTTTGTTTGAGTTTCACTCAAGATTCTAGTACTGAATCTAAAAATACTAGCCGCTGATAATTTCAGAAGTAACATACTATATGAGTATTGGAAGGAAAAAGCAGGGGCTGCCTTAAATGGAACCTCAATTCATGCGGCACCTATTTCATCAACCGGTGATCTGGTAACAAAAGTAAGAAGCAATAAACAGTTAATTAAGGAAGTTCTTATTAACATCCCTTTCAATTTATTTCAATTAATAGCGTTCAGGTAAGTAAACATCGTTTGCAATAAAAGGATATAAAATGAGACATAATAATAAAAAAAAAAACAAACGGCAAATGTAAGGTTTAAAATAAGGCTATAATTAAAATTTAAACTAAAAAAAGAAGAATTAACTTTGAACATCCATTTAGTTATAAAGAATACAAGATATAAAGTTACAAAAATCAAGTAGAAAGTTTTTTATTTGATCCCAAAGCAACGGCAAAGTAAAGTTCTTGGATCATTATCCTGCAACCTTCCTCGTGACTCTTTGTCAGATTGAATTCTAATTAAATTCAAATTAAAGACTTGCCAACAAAAAAAAGGACCTCTAACAGTTTGAAAGATAATTGTGTTTGTGTCAGTTTAAATTGAAATTTTCTCTAAAGAACTCAAAGGATAACAACTCTCAATAAATCTAGACATTTTCATTAAATTCCCCGAGTGTAATTTGTACAAAGGTTATTATTATCAAGCTCGATTTGTGTCCTATATTTCGTTTTTACATGTCCTGTTAAGCACTCATTAAATTATCTCCAAATTCTCCTTTAATCGTACCAGTGAAATGGGTACCTACTATTAATAAATTTGCGCTATCGTGTTGGTTTTTAGAGAACGAGATTGTGCATACAAAACAAAAATCTGTAGATACGAGTAAAACGCGTCGCCATTGATTATTGGTGATATGCGATTAGGTAAGGTTAATGGGAGTATATAGGGGCAAAGTCCGGCCATTGTTATCGAATAAGTCATTTCCCATTCAATGGAGGTACAAATGCATCGTTTTTACCATGGACCGAATGAATTTCCGGTTTAATTTAATGGGACTTTCTAAATTTTTCCACTCAAATCGATACGCAACTAAGTAGCTATATTGCTCGAAGCGAGAGCGGAAGTATACTTATTACCTATACCTTCCATTAGTTATCTGAATCAAAATAGTCAAAATGTATTTCCTGTGCAATATTCGAGATAAAAAATAACTGTAATAACTCTTTGATGTACACGAGTTCAATCATAGTGTATAACAGTGTTGTCGGAGATAAATGTTCAAAAGGAGTACAGAAGCCGAGGCAGAGTATTTGTAACAAAATAGTAGTAACTTTTTAGAAGTTTATAATTTTTTAAATGAGTACATATGTGTAAGAAAATGTTTTTTAAGACTTTATTTTTCAGTAAAAACATCATTTTTGGTTTCATTAGGCAAAATAACATAAAAGTAGTAATTATATAAAACAAAAGCAACTATTCTATTATGGCTTGAAATACATTTTTGTTTTTTATGTTATTTTGAAAACAAAATCCAATCCGGATCAGATCTGGGGGAAAATAAAACACAGCTAATAGTGCTAAGTTTTCTACTTGGCTGATTTATTTCAGTAGTATATAGAATTTGTATTATAAAAATCTTCATATAGAAAATAATTATGTCGAGCATTTTGTATCTTTTTACCAAGATTATTAAATCGAACTTTTAAATTTGTATTTAAGGATGTTTTTGACATTTCGCGACCTTAGAACAATAGGGTTCTAAGTGACATTTTTTTCAAAAATGAGTTATACATTTAGTCGTAGAAAATCGAGTATGCTCTTTCGATTCGTTTCATCCATTTTTACTTGCGACTTATACGTACTATAAGGCAAGTTATGCATTCGTACAAAAAATCGAACTCGAGATTTTGTTCAAAGTTGACATTACGATGATAGCGAAGACCAAAAAAGTGGGTATCGCAAAAATAACGGTACCTGCCATACGATTTTTTTTTCGAAATTTTATAAATATTTTTTTTCTCAAAAACTGTCCCACAGAATTTTTTTAAAAAAATTTGAAAAATTTCATTTAGTTAAAACTAGGTAATAGTTAAAAAAAAAATTTCCAAAAAATTGTTATTTTTGGTAGGCCCCCTGGGTCCACTTTTATTGTTTTTGATTTTCTCGAAAACGGTACAGCCGATTTTGATCATTTTTTTTACGGTAAAGCTCCTCCACAGTTTGAATATTATTACATATTCAAATTTTCAATTTTTTGGATTTAAAAAAAAAATTCAAAATTTTTTTTTGGAAACTCAATATTTCAAAAACCCCAAGATCGATTTTTTTCAAACTTGATAAATAAAAGTTTTTTGACATAATCTACAAGATTTGAGAACAAAAAATTTGTTTTATCTAAAACTAACGGTACCTTCCATACAAATTTTAAAAAATGGTTTTCGAAAATCGTATTTTTCTCGAAAACGGTTCCGAGAATTTTGCTAAATTTTTTTTTCTTTTGATTAATTTTAATTATCTATAATTTAATAAAAAAAATTGAAATCCATATATTACTGACTGTACCTACCATAGAACGATTTTTTCGAATTTTGAATTTCTCATTATCGGCATAGCGGATTTTAATGACATTTTTTATAAAGAAGCTCCTAAAAAGTTTAAAAAGCATTGCATTTCAAAACTTAAAAAAAATATTTTTTTCAAGTCAAGAACGGCTCAATAATTTTCTTGGAAATTAGACTCTTATTCGTATAATAATAAAAACTTAACATTGGCGTACCAAAATTTTTTCTTAAAAATATTTTAAAAATTTTGTACATAAAAGCTTATTTTTTTAAGGAACCACTACAACTACAACGACTTATAATTTTTGTTCTTGCATAAATTTATATTTGCATAGCATTCTGTTTTTATCTCCTACTACTAAAAGAATTAAAAAAATTAATTTTATCCTCATGAACAGTTTTCTTTAATAACATCCGTTTTTAAAATTCCTAGTCTATTACATAGGAGCAAGTTTTGTGCGACCCCGTCGTGCATTTTATTTTTCAATCTCTTCCAGTTTCCTATAGTTAGTCAATAAAAATGCATGAAACAAAGTTCTATGTACAATTTATTAAAAAACTAAGTTCACAATAATAGAACCTAGTGTACTTAGAAAAATTAAAAACAATGCACATAGAACTTTGTTACACAACCGGATGTAGATTGAACTTTGTTGCTTCAAAATATTCAAACGATGCTTGTAGTTAAGACTATTAGGGGAAAGTGGCCTAAGATGGCATTGAGCCTAAGATGGCACACTGCACTTTTCTCCGGTTCAAGTTAATGGAAAGCAGATATGAGGAAATGAGATGCAAAAAAATATTCCCGGTGAGTACCGGGCTGATTTTTAGTAGTCTCATTTTGACGTTTCTTTTTCTCAAATTCGTTTTATGTTGTGTTGTGCATTAAAAAATACGAACAACAGTCAAATTTGAGACATGAGTCTCATGAGACGTGAGTCAACGTGTAATAGCTTTTGTCTCACGGGATACAAATTTAAAAGGAAAGTCAAAAATGAGACATGGCTCATGAGGCAACGTGTAATAGGGGACTAAGCGACATTAATAAAGATCTCATTGTCGTGAGCAACAAAAAATTTTGTTAGATGTCACTTGGTTTAACCATCCTGAACAATTTTAGAAATGTCGCTTAGTATACATTCTTACGGGAAGGTATCGATGTATAAAACAACATACTTTAGAAGGCACTATCGGTGTTCATTCCTGTTGGGAATTTACTTATGAAGAAAAGGCAACCGAGTCTGAATTCAATGAGGTTTATTACAAGACTAAAAAATATATATAGGTTTAAGTACAAAGAAGTTATATAATGCCAATGTAATTGTAAATAAAGTATAGTGTATAATAGTAATAGGGAATTGCCAGAACTATATTTTCAACACAACCCCCTCAATTCAAAATTACATTAAACCAAGTTTATTTACAAATTTATTGTGCTTAATTTTCTTCAAATTTTTGGTCAGAATATCGGCGACCATTTCATCTGTAGGAATGTATGCTAGTTCAAGCTCTTTCCGTTCATAAACATCTCGAACAAAATGCATCTTGATGTCGATGTGCTTGCTCCTAGCGTGCAAAACTGGATTTTTCACCAACTGTTGAGCACTCAGATTATCGCCATACAAGATTGTTGGTTTGGTAACTAAACTGCTGAATCCCATTTCACTGATGAGGTTACGTAAGAACACGATCTCCTTCGATGCGGAACAAAGTGCCATGTACTCCGCTTCAGTACTACTGAGCGCTACTGTCGGTTGCTTTTTCGACTCCCAGGATACAAGACTGCCAGCCAGAAAGAAAACATGACCGGTAAATGATCTTCTATCATCGCTGTTACCACCCCAATCAGCGTCAGTATAGCCAAGCAAATTTAGCCCAGTTTTTCTGTAAATAATCTGATAATTAATTGTATTAGAAAGATATTTTAGCAAATGTTTTGCTGCAGTAAGATGTTCAAAGTGAGGATTCATATTATACTGAGACAATCTTATAACCGAATGAGCAATATCTGGTCGTGTAGTGATGCTTATAAAATTTAAAGACCCTATTAAAGATTGGTACAGTGTTTTGTCGACTTTCGAACAATTGTTGCAGCCATTACATTTTCTCAGCTGAGTGCCTGGATCAAGTGGTGTGCTCACTTTCCTGCAGTCAGTCATCTTGAAATCCTCTAAAAGACCCTTTATTAGCTGCTTTTGGCTGAGTTTAATTGACCCCCGTAGGCCATCTCTTTGGATTTCTATACCAAGAAAATGATTCAACGGTCCTTTATCCACAATATCAAACTGACACGCTATTTGCTTTTTAATTATTTCCATATCGCGCTCTTCCCTACACACGATTAAGATATCGTCAACGTAGACAACAGTTATAATTATATTTTCATCTTTATGCATAATATATATACATCTATCATTGATGCAGTTTGTAAAACCCATATTTTTTAAGATACGGTCAAGCTTTAAATGCCATTGCCTTCCTGACTGTTTGAGACTGTATAAAGCTTTCTGGAGCTTACAAACTTTATTAGGATTGGCTTCGTCTACAAAACCGGTTGGTTGGTACATAAAAATATCTTCATCCAAATCTCCGTTCAAATACGCTGCAGTAACATCAATTTGGTGTAACAACAGGCCAAATTCAACTGCTAATGCAATAACTAGTCGTATATTCGAATATCTTGCTACCGGTGAGAATGTTTCGTAAAAATCAACGCCATACTTTTGCCCACAACCTTTGGCAACAAGTCTAGCCTTATAGCGTTCCACATACCCTTCCTTATTGCGTTTATTGTTGAATACCCACATTGACTTAATGGCATGTCTGTTTTTAGGTAAGTCAACAAGTGTCCAAGTATCGTTTTTAGACAGAGAATTGAACTCGTCTCTCATAGCTTGACGCCATTTATCAGCGTCTTTGCTTTGAAAAGCAGCTTCTATTGTTGAAGGGCATTCATTTTCAACATCTTTCGCATAATTCAGGGAATTAGTTACTCCTCTACGTTTACTTTTTTCTCTATTGCTATCTACAACACGAACTCTACCACTTCTTAATACTTTTTTAGGACTTACTCCGACAGATATTTGTTCTTCATCCATACAACCTTCACTACCATTTTCTTCAGCATCGTCGTCTTGTACATCTCTAGTCGCAGGTTCAACAGCAGCATCGTCAACATCAGCTTCAACAGCATCCGCAGCAGCAACATCCAAACTCTCAGGTCCCAAAGCATCTTCGAAAACATCAGCATCAGCCTCTTTTTTAATTAGTGGCACCTCTACTTCTAACTTGCTTATTTTAGTTTTGAAAGGTTCTGTAAGAAGGTAATCAACGTCTATACTTTTTGATTCAAAATTCGGATGTTTTTCAATAAACTTTACATCTCGGCTAATGTATACTTTACCAGTTTTGCGGTTTAAAAGGCGATACGCTTTGGACTCACTTGCATACCCGATCATTGCGCATTCGATCCCTTTCGATTGGAACTTGGAGTATCCTGGTTGCTTGTTTAACATAAATGCCTTACAACCGAATACTTTCAAATGTGAGACATTAGGTTGAAAGCCAGACCAAACCTGGAATGGTGTGATTCCTTGTAATGTACTGCATGGTGAGCGGTTTCTTAAATACACAGCTGTATTTACAGCCTCTGCCCAAATGCTCTCAGGCAAACCTGACGCAATCAACATACATAGGGCCATCTCCACAATTGTCCTGTTGGCTCGTTCCGCAACGCCATTTTGTTGCGGAGTATAGGGTGCTGTTAGCTGGTGATGAATTCCACTGGATTCCAAAAACTCTCTAAATGGCCGGTTCACAAATTCAGTTCCATTGTCGCTCCTAAGTGTCTTGATTCGTTTCGAGGTATGCGTCTCAACCATGGTCTTAAATTTCTTGAACATGTCGAGCGCTTCGCTTTTTGCCTTTAAAAAATAAACAAAAAATTTTCTTGAATAATCATCGACAAAAAGTAAAAAATATTTTGCTCCTCCAGTGGACGTTATCCTCATGGGGCCGCATATATCCGTGTGTATTAAATCTAAAATACCTTCGCTCCGGTTCTGTTCACACACATATGGTAACGAGCTTATTTTGCCTTTCATGCAAACTTCGCATTGGAAATTCAAATTGTTGATGTTACCTTTAAAATTAAGACCTCTTACCAATTGCTTCTGGATTAAGTTGCTCAAACTCTTTGCATTAAGATGCCCATACCTCTCATGCCATACGAAGATATCACTTTTACGCGATTGCCCATTTTGACACGTGTATGCGTTAACCTCATTTTTAATTATCTCACTGCAAACGTACATATTTTGTAACTTCTTTGCAGATAATAAAACTCGTCCACAGGCATTTAATATTTTTGCGCCGTGTTGGTCAAAAATTATTTTGTTCAAATTGTCTGCAGCTTTGGAAATTGAAACAAAGTTCATCTTCATCGACGGCACAAAAAGAACATCTTTCAGAGTGACAATGCCGTGTTTGGTTTTTAATATAACTTCACCAATACCTTCTGATAAAATGTGAGCATCATTAGCAAGAGCTATCTGTTCAGTGTGTGGGCGAAGACTGATAAACATTCTCTTATCACAGCATAGATGGCTTGTCGATCCACTGTCGAAAATCCATGATTGACTGGTAAGCCCTCCAGCGCATGCTGTATTAATCATTGCGAATGAAGATGTTGTTGTTTTATTTTTGTGTCTATCTCTGCAATTAGCTGCCAAGTGTCCACGACGATTACAATTAAAACAAGTTCCTTTAAAGGTTGGTCTATCGGTCTTCCCACGTTGTGGATGTTGCTGGTTTTGCTGTGAGGATTGTTTTTGGCTGCGATTTCTTACGTACAATGCTTGTTCTAGTGCAAAATCATTACATTCGGACCCTTGTCTCCTGTGTCCTTCTTCTAGAAGCTTTATCTTAAGGTTTTCACACGTAGGTAGAGTGTCACGTGCTTCGATAGCAAGAACGAAATTTTCAAAGCTGGTAGGAAGGCTAGAAAGCAAAATGATTGACAAAAGTTCATCTTGAAGTTCAATACTTATCTCTTTTAATTTTTCGACGAGTGATGAAAAATTATTAAGATGTGATAACACGTGATTATTCTCTTGCATTTTTAATTGTAGAAGCTGCTTAAATAGGGTTACTTTTCTCGCTGGCCCTTGTGGCTGATGAGTTTTTTGTAGAATAATCCACGCTTCATTTGATGTTTTACAATTTTTAATATAGTTGAGTTGAGATGACTTCACGGACAGAAGGATGGTGGCCAATGCCTTCTCATCACTTTTGGTCCAGACTGCACAATCTTCTTCTGGTTTTAGGTTAGCTCCATTTACGTATGACCACAATTCACTATGGATTAGGACGCTTTTAATTTGCAGTTTCCATGACTCGTAATTCTTTTCGTCTAATTTCTCGATTTGATACAAGGAAGAAGACGCCATCGTAAAATACTTTTGAGTTCTTTCTAATTTTTAATTATACTATATATGTATATGTACTCGTATATATGTAATTCTTTGTCTGGGGTCTGGGCCCATAACCTTTGTTGGGAATTTACTTATGAAGAAAAGGCAACCGAGTCTGAATTCAATGAGGTTTATTACAAGACTAAAAAATATATATAAGTTTAAGTACAAAGAAGTTATATAATGCAAATGTAATTGTAAATAAAGTATAGTGTATAATAGTAATAGGGAATTGCCAGAACTATATTTTCAACAATTCCCAATAAATTCGACTTGAAATACAATTTTAACTAGTTTTCACTAGAATTTTTAATAGTTTTTTTATTAAAAAAAAACCATTAATTCAATATTTGTCAGCATTTTACCAATTGTACAAAATTATACTATGTATAAAATAAACTAAATTAGAAGTCAATATCACTACTAGTTCTCGAGAAATTTGAGTCGAAAAACAATTTTTACCAATTTTCAATAGAATTTTATATAGTTTTTTATTTTTTGTAAAAAAAACTGTAAACTGATTTTTTTTGAAATTTTCACCAGTTGTCAAACACATTATTTTTCGTAAAATAAAATTATTTTGAGTTCCAAATTGTTTTCCTTTCTTAGAATATCTGGGTTATGAAATTTTTTTTTCAGTTTTTTTTATTTAAAAAAATAACGGTATGTTCATTTTTTTCCAAATTCATACTAAATCTGTATGACCTTATAATAAGTACATTAAATTTTATTTAAAATCAATAGCATTATTTTTTCGTGAGATATTTGAAAATAACCAAAATTTTTACTTTTTTTTAAACCGTTATAGTGAAAAAACTACTCACTGAATTCTAATAAATGGTACCAGAACGTACGGACGTACGAACGTACGAACATACATACACACACACACACACATACATCTCTCTAAAAATGATTGATACAGCCTCTAGGGACCTTGAAACGTCGAGAAATGTCAAAAATTCCAATTTGACAAATCGGACCGATTACAATAACTACCTATGGGAAGTTAAAAAGAACGATAACATGTGGGATGTTATAAATACATACGAGTAGGTTGGTTATCTCTGCCAATCCCTTGATAACATCGCGCTGTCATTCACCGAAAAATGTTTTATCCTGAAGTCATACATATGTATGTTACACTAAGAACAATTGTTTTCTTAAAATAAATCTATCAATAACCTTGAAAATATTTACTATGGTCAGAACTATATTCATTATTAATAATATTTTCATTTTCAACAGCAGTTAGTATCTACGAGTATTTATAACAGTTCTTAGCATTTCAAACAAGATTTTGAATTTTGAGCACTGCTCATTATGAAGGGGAGGCATAATACAATTACAAAATCTCGTGTTAGAGGATACAGTGGTTTATCGATAAATCTTTTTGATTAGGAAGTGCTCGTCATTCCCACTGAAGATTTTTAATATTAATTCATTTCCATTAATAGTGCTAAGTCTTCTACTTGGCTGATTTATTTCAGTAGTATAAAGAGTTTGTATTATAAAAACCTTCATATTATTATTTTTAGTTCGGATGTTTTTTGCTTTTCTGTTGTTGCAGCAGTTGCTTCTTCATTTATTTTGGGTTGTAGTTTTGATGACGTTTTGTACCTTCGTGTCTAATAAAGTGCTGCTTGTTTTTTGTAAGTTTGATTTTACAGTACGAATAGAATAATTTACTGTCAACTTCTTGGACGGAATCAAGATCAGTCAGTCAGCCTTGACGAAACATTTGGCCACAATTTAAGACAATCATGAAGCCAATGACAAACAAAAAATCAGTAAAAAATGGGGAATTCCCTTTTCAACGATAAGTTAGAAATTAAAATGCTGCCAAATTTGGAATAAATTTCAAAACGAAAAATATTTTTTAAGGGTGAGGTTTCACTTTGCTGCATGTGTAAGATTTGTCTGGCTCTTTGAAAAAAAAAAATAGTAGTACGGGTGTGAAAGGAGGAGTAAAATAGTACTATAGTAGTACTTTCAGGAACACTGGTGTATAATAAGTTGAATGTTTATACACAATAAAGTAATTGATATTTATGCTTTTGTGCATTATACAATAAATGCGGTGTATTTGATTTGACCGCCATGCCAGTCAATATATGTATAGATAAAACGTTGTCCTTTTCTTTAATAATGCTATTAATTTCAAAAAATTATTTTTGACCTATCTCCTCTTTTTCTTATTTTAGGACAATCCAACACGAGCAGTGCACCATTTCCATGTCTACGAGTGGTGAATATGGGGTAATATTTTGCTCCACCACCAATACCGCATTAGCGCTTCATTCATGTGTGTTTTATTAATCGCAGTACAAGTTTGAATTGTAACTCGAGAATTCTAACGAGCCCGATGCGCAATCTGACTCTATCTAGACCTAGAGAATTGTTTTTCATTTTCCGCACTGTAAAATCGTTGTTACGGGCGATTTCAATGTACATAATTCTTCGTGGCTGCGCTATTCTAGTCATGTATTTGATGTCAAAAAAGGTTTTAGGCAAGACGGAAGTCCGTCGTGTGACTACTTGAATATCGTTCTTGAAAGAATAGTGCAAAACTCACGCATCAACACAAGAGGCACAATCTTTCAAAAGTCCGTCCAATAACTCGAATACGCCGACGACATTGACATAATTGGAAGAATAAAGCGTGATGTCGGTGGCGCATTTGTGAGCATTGCTACGGGAGCAAAGAAGATGGGCTTAGCGGTCAATGAGAGTATAAGACGACTGAGATGGCCGGGTCACGTAGAGCGAAAGGACCCAAATGCTCCGGCCCGGAAAGTCTTCGAATCCAACCCCGAGGGACGACCAGCGCAGTAGAGAAAGACCGTGACTCAGGTGGCATACACAAGTGGGAGAGGACCTCACTCAACTTGATGTGTGAAACTGAACACAGCCAGCTAAGAACCGAGCTAGCTGGAGAAGCTTCATGGTTGATGCCCTGGTCCACCTCGGACGTTAGCACCACCTTAAGTTAGTAATGGGTTACCTCTAGAGATAACAGTGCAGATCCATTGTGGGGTGTGTCGAAATGTGTATGTTAAACCTGTGTCCACTGATTTCCCTATGCAATACGCATTTGAGTAGAAGACAAAACTCTCGTATCAGTGAGGTTGGCCCTAAACCATGGATGACGCATGGTACACAAGCCCTCAACTACTAAATGGTATTCCTAATTCTATAACTGCAATATATGCCGCAACTTCCTCGCTGTAACAGATCCCAGGTTACAAGAAAACAGTATTGACGCGCTGCCATGAAACATTCCGGTTTCAACAAAACAATATATTATAGCAAAGCATCTTATATTAAATGTGTTAATATTTTGTAATTTCCACGAAAGTTCTTATAAAATCTTAACTTTGTACAAACAAATAGTTCGGGGTATTATTTTACATCGAGAAACTCAGCCCAAAACGAATGTTTGATAAGGGTTAGGAAAGATGCAATGAAATTAATTCAAGCCTGGGAATATATTTTGCCCCAGAAATGTTTACATACATATCTCACCTTCTGTTTTTCAAACAGTGAACCGTAATACTTAACTCGAGTTAGCTACTCACAGTTTGCATAAAAGACTACATCATACCTACCACCACTATTAATGTATTTACCTGTGAAGAGCATTGCGAGGTTTTGGGATAGCTATTTAGGGTACCTTAATACATATTTTAGTAGAAATCCAATAAATTACCTTACATGTATCGTATGGTATTATTCCAAGGCCACCATTAATACAGCAAGCGTGACCAAAATGGAGAAGTTTATCGCCTTTGGCTTCCGACGGAAGCGTCTGTGTTAAAAACGAAACATTAATAAAACAAAGCATGTGTAATGAATTTCCATTCATCAAATTTGCGTTGGAAATTAATTTTCATATACTGTTACCACATGAGACAAATCAATTTCAACACAGCCTCAAACCCACCAACGAGAAAGGATGTGTGATGGCTTCTAAACAAACGTTAAGATGATCTCTATACGGAAACGGATATTAACACTTGTCAAATTAAGTAAGATGAATTTATGAGTTTTGTTGTACATGTTTTTCTTCACACAATTTGACACATATTTATAGTGTTTGAAATAGTGCTATGTTTTCAAGCGGGTTTTTCGGAAAAAGGAAATATGCGGGCTGAACCCTATTTATAATCTAAATTTTATCAGAGCTTATAGTTCAATATGCGTTTTGTCCTTCAGGCACCACAGTTGGGCTCATCAGTTAGTAAGTTGGGGACGAAATCTCGAATGCTTAAACAACAAAATCTCGGAATACTAAGATCCTGAATGGGTTAGGAGTTTTTTTAGTATTAAAAAATGCGTGCGCATAAAAATTGCATGCCAGTCAAAGAAGGTATGGTTTCGGTAAAAAAAAAATAGAAGTCTTAACCAAATTTTACGCTGCGGCGATCGAGAAGTCCAACAAAGTGGTTTTCGTCACGTCGTCGTAAGTCTATGCATGCGTCTAAGCGTCCATTAAGCTAACCGTAAACGGGTTGGAATGTTTTCAAATTTTTGTTTAAGCAGGTATTCAACAGATCTAAAAGCGATCTGGATGCCGTTTATTAGAGGCAACTTTTCTTCGACTATAGATTATTGCCTGGTGTGTGGAAGATGACTAGAGTTCGTGCATTTAAGAGATAAAGAGTTGGTCTATTCAGATAACCTGACACTTTTTTTCGACTGCATGATGTGTAAGGAAGAATTCATTAGAAACTGCTTCTCAAACTTATGGGGACAAACTCTTATATGGAACGATATAAAAGCAATCTAGATTGTATATTGGATTCCTTTTCGTGCATCTCACATGATGCAGCACAGCTGTACAACTCTTTTAATCTGTGGACAACCAGATATGGAATCGACAATGGTTTGACTTTGATAGATATATATTGAGAAGCAGCAACAAATAAATCTTTCGGTTTTTTGAAAGCCCTAAGGGCTACAAATCAAACCTATCTATCTATCACGGATTTCAAAAGGATTTGTAAGGAAAAACAGAATGCATATTTAATACACAAATTATCTGAGTCAAATGACAGTCGCTCGTTTTGGAAAACAGTGCGCATTCATTCAATGGTGTTCCTTTCGTTCAAAATATTATAATAATATAAGTCTTTTAGCCGATCATTTCGAAAATTTACTCAATAAGCCGGTAAAATTGAACCAGTTAATGCTCTATGCCACACCACTTCTAGAAATTGAAGATCTTGACCATGCTTCACTATCCAAGAAGACGCAATAGCGATACGCCGATTAAATCTTAACAAAGCTCCAGGAGATCATTTTTCGCATACACTTTTGAAATACGACACAGTGAACTTTATTGAAAAACGTACCCAGGCATAATTACATATTTAATAGGAGAGAAGTTCCAGAAAGTTTTCGCAAAAATATTATATTGCCACTTTTCATATAGGATGATGTGAACTACCTTAACATTTTTTGAGGCATATCGCTTATGAGCTCTGTGATGAAAATATTCACTGACGTGTCATTCTAGATAGACTTACAACCTGGGTACAACAAAATGAATTACTGAGCGACTTTGAAACAGGTTTCAGGAAATATTATTTAACTTTGATTTTTCTCCTGTTAGACCAACAATGTTGTATCTCTTGAATCTGACATCAGATCAGTCTATTGTCAAAATGTTCATTACATGAGATCTTCAGACGAACAAGTTGAATTTATTCAATACATATAAATGGGTTATTTGACATCCATTTTCCATTGAAAACGAACGGTTAAACATGAGGATAACCCTTGGTTTACACTCGAGATACGAAACTGTATAAGGAAAAGAAATCGCATATACAATAAATGGAAACATTTTAGGATAGCTGAAGATCGTCAACAATACCGGCATATGCGAAACAAATGTGTCAGCCTTATAAATGTAGAGAAAAGCAGATTGGGCGCAATGAATGAATAGTCTACTCTCATCAAAACAGTCTGGTTTCCGGTCTCAACATAGCAGCACCACTGGTCTATTGAATGTTATTGATCAAGTAAGGAAGGCTTTGGATGAAGACAAAGTCTCATTCTTGGTCCTTCTTGACTACTCTATAGCCTTGGATACTATTGATCACAACATTATGTGCCAAAAACTGTCAACTCACTTTGGATTTTCAACTCGAGCAGTTAACCTCATATTTTTATATTTATCTAGAAGAAGTCAAGCTGTGGTCTCAGGAACGAAAACATCTGAGTTCATTTCTTAATCGCGAGGTGTACCACAAGGATCTATTCTGGGTCCACTATTATTTTCTTTTTATGTGAATAACTTGCCAAGTATCTTGAGGCACGAGTTTGCTGATGATGTACAGCAGTATCTCGGAAGTACAGCACTGGGTCTAATTGAAAATTGCGTTTATAATAATTAACATAGATCTGAAGGCCTTATTTGAATGGTCTGATGCCAATGGTCTTGTTCTTAATCCGCTTAAGACTAAGTGTCTTGTCATTTCGAAGAAGACTTTAGACTAAGGTTATTTTTCGACAATATATAAACAACACTCCAGTTGAGTACGTTAATACGGCGAAAAATTTATGTATTTCAGCGTAATCTAACATGGAGCATTCATGTAAACGCTGTGGTACGCTCTCAAAAATATTTGAAAAATTACTACAATAACAGCCGTATCTATAAGATTTTCTTAAACTGCATCTTAGAGGTTATTTAGTTAAGCATACTTAAATATTCAATTTGGCTTTAAATGACGAAACTTCAATTCGTATCTATAATCGATTTTTTCATTGGTACTTAACTAAACAATGGTTGTGTCACGTAACGTAAAAGAATGTGAAAATCTAGTACAGAAAAAAAAAACAAATGCTGCTTCATTTTATACAACACAGCTGTTTTGTGACACCTTCCTTCAGTAAATAATTGGAAGACACATTTTTTTATTTGTGAAATCAAAAAAAAAAAAAATGGCTATCGAACGCACACCCACACCCGCCGCCACAAATAAAAGAAAAAGATCTCAAAATTGGGATGCCTCCTACAAGGAAACTTTTTAATTTTAGAATTTGCAATAATACACTACAAAACAGAATTACTATTTTATGCACAGATTGGGCGTTTTCCTAAATGCAGTGTTGTAGCGCATCATGAATTTTGATGCTTTTTACTTGCGACTTATAGGTACTATAAGGCAAGTTATGCATTCGTAAAAAAAATCGAACTCGAAATTTTGATCAAAGTTGACATTACGATGATAGCGAAGACCAAAAAAGTGGGTCTCGCAATTCTGTCTGTCTGTCTGTCGGTTCGACTACAGCCTTAACGGCTCGGCCGATTTTCTTCAAACTTGGTAGATATGGGTTTTAATTTTTTCCCCCCGGACGTTTTTTTCTGTTTGTTTTTAAGACCAACGATAACGGTACCTGCCATACGATTTTTTTTTCGAAATTTTATAAATATTTTTTTTTTCAAAAACTGTCGCACAGAATTTTTTAAAAAAAATTTTTAAAAATTTCATTTGGTTAAAACTAGCTAATGGTTGAAAAAAATTTTACAAAAAATTGTTATTTTTGGTAGCCCCCCTCGGTCCATTTTTTTTGTTTTTGATTTTATCGAAAACGGTACAGCCGATTAAAATGATTTTTTTTATGCAAAAGCTCCTCTAAAGTTTGAATATTATTACATATTCAAATTTTCAATTTTTTATTTTTTGGATTTAAAAAAAAAATTCAAAATTTTTTCTTGGAAACTCAATATTTCGAAAACCCCATGCTCGATTTTTTTCAAACTTAACAACAAACAAATTAACATAATCTAGAGGATTTGAGAAAAAAAAATTTGTTTTATATAAAACTAACAGTACCTTCCATACAAATTTTAAAAAATGGTTTTCGAAAATCGTATTTTTCTCGAAAAGAGTTCCGAGAATTTTGCTAAAATTTTTTTTCTTTTGACCAATCTTTACAATCTATAATGTAATACAAAAAAATTTAAATCTAGATATTACTGACTGTACCTACAATAGAACGATTTTTTCGAATTTTGAATTACTCATTATCGGCATAACGGATTTTAACGAAATTTTTTATAAAGAAGCTCCTAAAAAGTTTTAAAAACATTGCATTTAAAAACTTAAGAAAAAATAGTTTTTCAATTTTTAGAAAAAAAAGTAATTTTTTTTTTTTTAAAAATTCGATATCTCAAGAACGGCTTAGTATTTTTTTTGGAAATTAGACTTTTATTCGTACAGTAATAAAAACTTAAGGTTGGCGTACCTAAATTTTTTCTTAAAAATGTTTTTAAAATTTTGTACATAAAAGCTTATTTTTTAAGGAACCACTACAACGACTTATAATTTTTGTTCTTGCATAAATTCATATTTGCATAGCATTCTGTTTTTATCTCTTACTACTAAAAGAATTTAAAAAATTCATTTTATCCTTATGAACAGTTTTCTTAAATAACATCGGTTTTTAAAATTCCTAGTCTATTACATAGGAGCAAGTTCGTGCGACCCAGTCGTGCATTTTATTTTTATTCAATTGCTTCAATAAAATAACGTTATTAAATACGATTTCTTAATTTTAGAGTTTTTTTTAATGAATTGTAAAAGTAAATTTCAGAGTGAAGAAAAACGATGCAAGGGCATCAAAATCCACGATGCGCTGCAACACTGCATTAAGGAAAACGCCTATTCTCTTCCAACAACGAGGAAGAAAGTGTCTATACAAACACTTCAAAGGCTAAGAGGGAAGCGTGGACGAAATTTCTTTGCGCGTACACATACTTTAATCAATACAAATTTTATGTTTCTTAAATCGTTGCACTTTATAGTTTTAATATAATATCACAATAAGCAATACCTACAAACTTACAATTTGAAACTTCAAAATTTCAAAGATGACAATCGATATGTCAAAATACATTTTAAAATGCCTTTAAGTGACCCTTAAATGCGGTTGATGGCGTTTAAGTTAAGAGGTCTTTAAGTTATTTTATTATAGATACGTGATTATAGATACCGATTTCATACTTAAGAGCTGCTTAGAGGTATTTTAAAGTTAAGTAACCTTTAAGATTTGTTTATAGATTCGCCTGTAAGTGTTTAACTTTTTTCAACACCGATTGAATTTTACAACAATTATTGTAGTAACGAAATGGAAGTCTAGTAAAAATAAACATTTGCTTAAAAGTCAACAGTTTTTTGTTGAAAATTACACATAATGTTGAATTTTCAACATAATTAAACAATTTTTGAAGAAAATAACGCCTCGCTGTTGGAAACTCATAACCGTTTGTTTGATATTTAATAGATTGCTTAAAAATAAAAACGGAGATGAAGTTTCAACGAGATTTTTTTTTTGAAGGATATCATGTTTTTGATGAAAAAAAAAAAAATATTCCTGTTGTGAAAGTCTCGTATATATTTGTTGATTACTCAATAGAGCGCTGGAAAAGAGGTAGCAGAGATAAAATTTCAACACACATTCTTTGTCAGTGCGTGGCTAGGGATATCGTTTTTCTCTAATTCAACATTTTTTGTTGAATATAAATTGTCCCTTTTGATAATCTCGTAAAAGTGACAAAGCATAAACAAAAACAGACTGTAAAAATGTAAGAGCGTAGAAAAATGTTCAATGCATCTCGTTCGGTTGTGTCTCCTTTCTTCTTTTCTCGTGAAGGAATACGTGTACGTGCTAGGCACTCGCACCATATCTAGAAGAATCAGTTTCGTAGTCAAAGAGTAGACTTCAGTTCATATTTGTGATTGGTGCCGTTAAAAAACAAAATCATTTGTAAAAAAAAACTTGTGTTGTGAAAACTAAAATAAAAATATCAAATTATTATACTATATGTATATCTGTGGTGTTTGGTAGAAACATGATAACTCCATAAAATAATTTGCATCCTTACATTTACTTTATATTGAGCTCGAACTTTAACGGGTAAACCGATTTTCTTAAAATTTGGAACATTTTCAAAGAATATTTTCGAAAGTTTTCCGAATTTGAAGAAAATCAGTCAACCCGTTTCAGCCGTAGCTCAATGTAAAGTGAACGTAAAAACGCAAATTAATTTATGGACGTATCAGGTTTGTACCAAACACCACAGATATTATACATAAATATGGGTGATTTTACAAACGATGGAATTTTCGGCGGCCCAAAAAATATTTTAAAATCCGTTCAATTATTTAATCTGATTTTTTTTTTATAAAATTAAATCTGATTGATATCTACCTGGCCTAACAATATTATTAGGGTGACCTTATTTTATTTTGCTCAAAAAATTCTTCAAAGTTACTGATTCTCAGTCCCCTGACGTGTCCCCCTCCCCAGTACGTTTTCGCAAAGAAAAATTATTACCGTTCTCTTATTTCAGGTCTCATACTAAGATGAATTCCACCGAAGTTACGCCAAATAATACATCTTTGCTACGAGTTAGATAAATATTTTTTAGTAATTGATTTTATAACAAAAAAATTAACTAAACTTTGTCCCCCGTATTTCATATCAGTTCCCTGGACTATTGAAACAGTGGAAAATATCAATAACTAGAATATCGATCGAATTTCCAGCACTGGCAATTTGAAGTACCAAGTCTCCTTACAATAAAATCGTAGTGCAATTCGATCCTGTTTCTTATGTTAGTATTGTGAAAAAGACATTTGTGCAAGAAGTCGTGGATTGTCCGTTTAGTTTATCAGTCTTCTGGTGAGGTTTTACAAAACAAATTTGTATGTAAGTAAAGTAGGCATATTTGTTAGCAGTGTAGTATAGGTTTAATAAAACTAAAAAATATTATATATATTTTATTGTTTTTTTAAGTAAAACCTTAATATCTTTTTGGCGCAAAAACCATTAAAAACCTCAGTCCCCTGGCTAAGAAATAAACAAATGATATGTTATTCAGAAACCTGATAAATTTTTAGTTAGGTTGAACTTCGAACTTCATTGTAAAATATTTTTAAAATTTTTAAAAAGGTTATAATTTATTTTAAACCGATTCTAAATAGAAAAAACAAAATTAATTATAATATAGTATATTCTTTTAAGTTATTTGTATTAACCACGAAGTTGTTTGTTTATGAAGACTAATTAAATTTAATTTCTATATTTCAATGTGTACCCAAGAAAAAATACAAAAAAAAAATAAATATTTATTGAGTCCCCTGAACATCCTTTTTCAAAAAATGTCCTTAAAATCGTCATTTTTTATTTTTTTGACTGGCCGCTTTCAACAACGCAAAGAGACGTTCTAATGGTCAACTAGAACAACTTTTACGACTTTTGGCTTCCAAAAATGTCGTGCCAAAATTTTCAACATTTTATTCCATTGTTTGTAGAATCACCTATATAATGATGTGAATTTTTTTATTTATGTTGAAAAATTAGAAATTATCGTTGAATATTAAAAAATAAAAATCGCTTTGCTACTAATTTTCTGAATATTGTTTACTATTAAACATTTATGTTGAAAAGATGTGATACATATTTACATATTGACAACTATACTATGTTTTCAACGTTTCATATTATGTATGTTAGTTTTTCACTGAATATTGATATACGATATACGATTAAATGCTTACTTTGTATGTTGATGAAAATTCAACATTTCACCTTTCAACAAGATGTTGAAAATTAAACACCGAAAGTTTCTGTTGAAAATTGCTACAACGGACCGGTTGCCTACAATAATTGTAGTACCTAATTTTCAACAAAAAATTTTTAAGAGTGTAGGAAAGGCTTATGGTGCGCTGAGAACATTATCTGTTGCAAAGAAGTTCACACCAGTATAGAAATTAGGAAAATGCTGGTCAAAACATAGGTAGTGCCTTATTTGACGTACGGGTGTGAAATTACTTGTAGTTTAGATGCTCTTTCTCAGAGAAAATTGAACGTTGTTCTTAATAATGCAGCTCGTTATATTTTTGGACTTCAAAGATTTGACCACATTTCGAATTATACGAAAAACCTGTATGGATTTAGCTCTGCGAACATATTAACAATATAGAGCGCTTACACATGTTATTTAAAATTGTCGAATTAATTTATGTTTGTAATCATTAAAATTGAACAAGTTTATGTTTCAATTCATTTTCAAAATTGAATATTAGGTTGAAGTTTCTTGTTGCTGGAGTTGGGTCGATTGTTGTCCAAAAAAAAAAAAAAAATATTTTACATACATATTTGTAGCTTTATTTATAAGCGTACATAATATGCGAATCAAAATTTTTAATGTATATTATTTGTAAATAATTGTTAAAAATGTTGTTCTCCTTTTAACTAATAAATAGTAAAATAGTAAATAGTTAATAATATGTTTTCACTCACTTGAAAGGGGAACGAAGTTGTATGGATTCTTCGTTGATTTCAAAACAATCGATATAAATGCCCCCTTTTTTTCTCTTTTACAAGTTATATGCATCGGAAGGTTTTTATGAAAAAAATGCAACGGCAGTTTGATATGGCAATGAGGAGTCTGCTTGGTTTCATAGGAATACTGGAGTTAAACAAGTTTGGTTGCTTAGTCTTTCTGGATGACCTCTCATCAGTTTATGTGCACGATATTTTAATACTAGCTGAATTCTAACAAATCATGTAAATGATGATAAACAAATTGCAAGCCTATACTGTAGCCTGTGGCACCCTTTTTTTGAAAAAGCATCTACAAGGTAAACTCATAAATTCGAAAAAGCCTATCATATTGCAACTGAAACGGAGTCTTTGCGTTATTTTCGCAGTAATATCTTTTTTAATAATGGCTTTGCCTTACGATAGTAAATCCGGAACACCCCAAGCTAACTTGCTATTAACATCACCGATGATAATCATAAGGACAACAAACCATGGGGGGTTTTGATAAGAAAATATGTTGTTCATATCTCACATCGCGTTAGTGGCTGCTCTCAATTATCGCAATGCAAATTAATGTTGACAGGGAAAATTTTCATCGTTGCGACGAATGTTTCGTGTGAATAAAGCCTCTCCCAAACCGCCGCGATGCATTCACAATGATATAAAAAATGACAGACACAAAGTGCTACATAACAACAAAATCTGTACTTTTGCTTTGGTTCACCAAAGAAGAGGGAATCATTCACAATGAAAACAAAAATGAGAAATCACAGATAAACAATGCTTAATATCAACAAAATACTGCTGTCGGCGAATATTTCACGCCGGTTCGGAAGACTCTTTAGTTATTGTTATTATTTAGCATCGTTAAGATTTTTGTCTTTTTTATCGTTGTGAATATTTCACTGCGATTTCACAATGGTTTGGGATAGCCTTAAAGTTTTCTCAGCTTCAAACTACGCCATAAATTTAATTTAAAAATGTTGGCTTATTATTCTAACCACTCTGACTACCTGACTCAGTTTCGGTGATTGATGCAACTTCTGTTATATCGTCCTTATCCTTGATGTTATTAACTTTCGAAATTTAAGTTAACTCTTGAAATTAGTTCAACTGCAACTAAATAAGAATAAGCTCCAACCCAACAGAAGAAGGCGGTTGCTTCCTACATATCCTTCGAATTGAATTTGGTGCGTTTTTGTATTGTTTTTCTTCCTCAACAAGATTTAAATTTAAATTTTAAACATGCTATTAACTCAACACGTGGATATCAGTGCTCATGGAGCTCTCTCTGGACTATCATAATTCCGCTAGTGCGGTGTTTGCTCGGATGTTCAGAGGAAATCCTTTTTTGTGAATTTTTCAGGAAGGATTAATAAATATTTCAAACAAGCCGAGCTGCAGCGACGAACAGAGTTATAATCGGATTTTCGCAATGTAGCTATATGGCATGGTAGTTGAAGAGCTCATATTCTGTTGTTAACCACCAACACACCCACATCACCCACTCGGGGAACAGCTTCAGATGGATACCAGAGCAGCAGTAGCAGGACCGAGCTTTCGAAATCTATTGTACATAATTAATAACACTGCCTTTGATATTGGATTTACATAAATTGGTCGCGCGGCCATTAATATGAGAGAGAAAATATTATATTTTTTGCTTGTGTACATAATATTATTATTTTTTTTTTTAAGTTTCTGGTTATGGTGATGATAATGGAACAACGTACCCAAATAACGGGCCTGCAGTGGTGGCGGGTCCAATTTGTAAAATTATCCTTCCTTTGACGAACGAATGTGAGGGAATCATTTTGATTAATTATGAGCCCGAGGGTAAATCAAATTTATTTGCGGATTAGGAAGCTTTTCGAAAGGATGTAGGTTCTCGAATGTGTGTTGTGTTATAATTTTGTTTTGGGAAATTGGAGGTGGTTTGATGTGGTATTTAATTCCAGTCGATGATTCTAGGATTGCAATTCATCAATTGAATCATTGATAATGAGGTTATGTCCGTCAACCAGGCAATCCGTTTAATAGAGGGATGTCGTGTAATAGAATAAAATTTGAAAGTTTTGCGAAAAGATTAAGAGTCCGCCAAAAAAAACAACAAAATCTTGGTTACTCGATGACGAACCAAATTTCGTACTATTTGACTTGGTAAGGAGTATGTACTACGACATCTCCAAAAAAAGCATACCCGATTGGAACATCGGCAATTTTTCCCTAATCCGAATGAGAAGAATCCCTCTAAACAGCGGCACCTACGGATGATCATTCTATTTGAAATCTTTTCTGCAATACAATGCAAACACATGAAACTATTCATCAACTCGAATCAAACCACCACCCACAACCTTGTTAGCATTTGTAGAGGCGAGTCTAATAGAGAAATGTCAAAGTCGTACGTTTAATCAGGACGATGATGAAGAATGCAAACTGTTCCATTAAGGTTGGCAAATAACTCCCCAGATTCCTTTGATGTCAAAACGGTTAAGGCTTAGAATTGTGCAAAACTTTCGCAACAACGCAACGCTAGAGGTACAACTATAACTTTAACTCTTCCTTATCACTGATTTATTGGGCTAAGAAGGCATATGAGAAGCAAGTTTGTCTGTGTCACGCAACTTAAGTGCCCCTTATAAGCCAGCAATAATCTCAGTTCTGACATATGGTGCAGAGACATGGATGTATGTATATGAAATGTATATGAGAATATGTTATGCACATTTAGAAAGAAAATTCCTCGGGGAGTGAAAGTGAAGATACAATAACAAACCCTACCTTCGGGTACGTCGGCACCAACCTAGCTAAAAAAACTAAAAATAAAAAAGACGAATGAACACCAATATTTCAGCCTGTGGAAATAATTAAATCTAGCCCCGAAAGACAGCGATGAAGCCAACGTCTTCGTTCGAAACTGAAAACAATTACCTAGGGATTAAGCTGTCTGGAAGAAGCTTGTTAGTCAGGTCCCTGTCCACTCCGGCTGTAGCGCCACCTGAATATTACTAAGTAAGTTTGTTGTTATTTTATTAATAAAATATATTGCCTCTAAATACTAAAGCACTGTGATTAAATACAGTTGATGCACAGATTTGTTAAAATTTTAAATAGTTAATTGTTCGAAGTGAATTTTGTAATTTTATGATTACATAAAATTGTAATATTTTTGTTCCATATAAAGTAATAATATAATAATAATATTAATAATTTTCGATTTATTGTATCATATTCTTACAAAGTATTTTTTTACAAAAAAAATCGTTTAAGCTTGGCCATGCCGTCTGCCTATATAAAGTAAAAACTACATATCTTTCATTAAATAAGAAAATATATACAATATTTAAGAAGGCATAAGGAAAATAGAAAAAAGAGAATAGGATATATTCATGATGGGGGAGGTTTGAGTTAAGGTGCAAACATAATTGTAGGTTTGTTACCATACTCCTCTCACATCACCCTTCTTTACAAGTCTAGTCGGTTTGATCAAAGTAGACTTTACGATGATAGCAAAGACGAAAAAATTGGGTCTCGCAATTCTAACCGTCTGTCAGTCTGTCTGCTCGACTACAGCCTAACGGCTCGACCGATTTTTTTTTAAACTTGGCAGATATCATTTTTAATTCCCCCCCCCCCCCACAGGATTCTTTAATTTTCGTTTTTCTGAAAAACTGTTCCACACAAAAAATTATGCTAGGTAATGGTTGGAAAAAAATTCCGAAAAATGGTTATTAATGATACTCTCAATGGAACCATTTTTTTTGTTTTTGATTTAATTAAAAACCGTTCAATCGATTTTGATCAATTTTTTTGTGTTAAGGCTCTCCAAACGTTTAAATAGTATTGTGTATTCAAATTTTCAACAATTTTTGATTGGATTTTTCAAAAAAAAATTTTTTTTTCAAAATTCAATAATTCAAAAACCTCATACTCGATTTTTTTTCAAGCTTGGCAATTAAATTTTTTTTATTACAATCTTAAAGATTTGAAAACAAAATTTTATTTTATCTCAAAATAATGGTAACAACAATACAAATGTTAAAAAAATGGTTTTCGAAAATCGTATTTTTCTCAAAAATGGCGCCTAGAATTTTGATAGATACAAATTTTTTTTCCTTAGATCAATTTTTAGGATCTATAATTTAGCAAAAAAAAAAATTTGAAATTAAGATATTAGTGATACGGTACCTACCATAGAACCGTTTTTTTAAATTTGAATTTCTCATTATCAGTATAACAGATTTTACTGAAATTTTATACAGAGAAGATGGCAAGATTATTGCATTTCAAAATTTAAAAATTTGAAAAAAAAATCAAAAATAATAACGGACGTCACAACCTAAATGAAATATGAATATCTTGTAAACATATTTACTTTTTTCTAACGCAATACATTTTTATTTGGGACTTAGAGTTACTATAAGACAAATTATGCGCAAGTTCGTAGAAAAAATCGAACTCGAGATTTTGATCAAAGTTGACGATTGATAGCGAAGACTAAAAAAGTGGGTGCGGAAAATTTCGTCTGTCTGTCTGTATGTCTGTACCTCGATCTATATCCTAAACTACTGGAACTGAATGCATTTTCTTCAAACTCGGTACTTAAGGATCTTCGGTGATTCCCTAGAAAAATGATACTAACGGAACCTGTCATAGAACGGTTTTTTTTTTTATTTTTGACTTTCTCATTAACGGATACAACGATTTTAACCAATTTTTTTAAGCAGGAGTCCCCCTAAGTTTAAAATAATATTGTATATAAAAATATTCGAAAAATTATTTGTTAGGTTTTTTTGAAAAAAAATTTTTTTTGAAAAATCAATATCTTCAAAACCTATGAACGATTATTTTTTGAAATTATTTCCTAAAATCAATGGCGAAAAATTTTAAACACCCTATTATTAAGGTTTAGTATGATACTACTTAGCAATTTGTTAACTTTATAGTAGTTTACTAACTCATTCTTAATTTTAAACATTTTCTAACTATTATCGTACTAAGCCAATTTTCTTAATAACTTGCTTCTGAACACACCTAAATCAATGACATTTCGTGTAAAAAAGTAAGTACACGAACCTTTTTTGATGTTTGCAAATGTCAAAGAGTCATATGAAGCTAGTACGATACTAAACAAATAAAGTAGGTATTCGATGATTTTAACTTTAATAAAAGGGTAGAGAAACCCGGGTAGAAAATTATCTAGGAAACACTATCGAATAGCGTGGTCCTAGCTAGATTGGCCATTATATAGTAAATCCTATGCTGGGCCTAGACAGATGCAAGCCTGGCGGATCTTGACTAATTTATGCTTATCCTGGCTTTATATTGAACCTGGCTAGAACTGCCTATTTATTGGCTTTTCCAGGAGTATCTTAGACTGGGCCTAGATATTTTTAAATTGATTTAGCCTAGATATGAAACTTTTTCTTGGCGATATCTTGGCTGTAGATAGTATCGCCTCTTTATTGGCATTGTAACAAATAAACTACAAGGGACCTGGATAGTTTTTACTTGGTGTAGCCTGGATAAGGAATTGTATCTGGGCGTTATATTGGCCTTAGCTAGTGTCGCCTCTTTATAGGCGTTCTCAGATTTTACTTATACTGGGGGTAGATAGTTTTTACTTGATGTATCCTAGATTTGAAACTTTTCCTTGGCGATATATTGGCCGTAGATAGTATCGCCTCTTTATTGGCATTGTAACATATAAACTGCAAGGGACCTGGATAGTTTTTACTTGATGTAGCCTGGATAAGGAATTGTATCTGGGCGTTATATTGGCCTTAGCTAGTCTCGCCTCTTTATAGGCATTCTCAGATGTTACTTATACTGGGGCTATATAGTTTTTACTTGATGTATCCTAGATGTGCCTATACATATGTCTCTATAAAAGGCTATCCATTATCCTTCTAAAAACATAACTTTTTTGTTTTGGTCCTAAATCGGTATTTTTCAGATTCTTTAATACGTATTTAAATCTTTTAAACAGTATAATTAAAAGAGAGTTATTTGAGTAGCACTTTGAGACACGATATTTTATATATCACAGTGGCGCAATAGGTAGCGCACAAGCACGGCAAGCGAGAGGACTCGGGTTCGAATCTCAGTGGAGGTAAATTAAAAAAAAAAAAATTCTTTCATTCCAGCAAAAATCACTTAAAGAGTCGAATATAGGGGGCAAAGAAAAAATGAAAAATAATCAGCAATAATAAAAAATAATTTTTTTTTTATTGTTTCTAATAATAATAATAATGGACCCATCTAGGGCCCATATAGGAACATCTAGCAAGGCCCATTATATACAGAGCATTAACAAATTAGCGAGGGACAAGCTAGATACTGCTCGGTAGGGCCATGATTGAAACTAAGAAAAACTAGCTGGGGCCTTGGCATTATCGAGTCGAAAATTCTACCCGGGAAGTATAATGCTACACATATTCGATTAAAATTTGCAATTCCGTGTTTTTAACCTAGTATCATACTAAAACAGCTTTAGCATCGTACTAACTCAATTAAAATTTTTCGCCAATATTATTAAATACTTAAAATTCGCATCCCACATTTTTTTTCTTGAAAAATTTTAAAGAAATTTCTTATATAAAAAATTTATTTATTTAATAATAAAACGGTTTTTTAAAGTTTGTTTGCATACGTTCATACTTTTCCAGAAATCAGACGGCCATTTCATTTTAAATTCATGTTTTATATTTATAAAATGTATCTTAAATTCCAAAGTACTTTTACATAAGAGCAAGTTCGTGCGATCCAGTCGTGCATTTTATTTAATTTAAATTTATAAGATCGTGGATGTTCCTTTCCTTTCTTCAATGCAAGTAAAGACTTTTTGACCAATGTCCAGGTGGTGAGGTTGTGTGCAACTGAGCCTGTTATAGATGATCTGTTGGTATCTGACATTTTTCAGCTCGATTGTGATGTTGTTTTTATTTATTTATTTATTTATTTATTTATTTATTCATCAAGCAGAGACACAGCTCTTATAGATTACTTAAAATTAATTAACAATATAATGAAAAGAAATATACAAAATAAATACTAACCACCGTTAATAAGACTAGATAACAATTTTTTTTAAAACACTCTCTACTTAAGTACAAATTAAAATCAATAACATTACATAGAGAATTTGCATGTCTTAAACAGCGAGTTAAGGGTTCATTGGTTCCATAATTAACTGTATGAAAAGGAATACAAAACAGACGATTACTTCGTAAATCACGATTGGGAACATGAAAACCAATCAACGAAAACAGCTGAAGGCAATTGATTTTATAATTGATTAAATCTCTGACTAACATGACATCGAAATATGTACGGCGTAATTCCAAGGATTGAATGCCTAATAACAAACACCTTATATTATATGATGGCATATTAATATTCCATCGTAAGATCCGAATTGCAGTTCTAGTGAAGCGTTTCTGTATTCTTTCAATTCTCATTGAATGAACAGAATACATAGGATTCCAGATGGAAGAACAGTATTCTAAAATCGATCGCACATAACAAAAATATAAAGATCTGAGAGTAAAAGGGTCTGAGAACTCTTTAGCATTCCGAGAAATAAATCCGAGCATTGAACTAGCCTTAGAAATGATGTAGTCAATGTGATTGGAAAACGTGAATTTTAAATCAAAGATCACACCCAAATCTTTTTTTTCTGTAACATTGGATAGAGAAGATCCATGTATATCGTAAGAAAATAATATTGGAGATGTACCGCGGTAAAACATCATACTATGACATTTAGAAACATTCAAATGCAGATCGTTATTAGAACACCAAACAGATAATTTATAAAGATCGTTTTGAAGGTTTGTGCAATCTGAGATAGATTTTACTCGTAGGAATAATTTAAGGTCGTCAGCATACATTAAACAAAGACTATTACTCAAAACACTTGGAATATCGTAATAAATAAGAGAAAGAGAAGTGGTCCTAAATGACTTCCTTGTGGAACTCCGGAAGTTACAACAACCGGATTCGAAATTAAGTTGTTGATTCGAACGTGTTGAATCCTACCAGTAAGATATGATTCAAACCATTTTAAAAAGCTAGAATGAAAACCTAAATTATGAAGTTTGACAATTAATAATGCATGATCAACCCTGTCAAACGCTTTAGAGAAATCAGTATATATAACATCACATTGATACCCCTGTTCCAGAGCACCTAATATATAATTACTAAAAATCGTAAGATTGGTCAAGGTTGATCTGACAGCGACAAACCCATGCTGCAAAGGAGAGATTATTTCTTTCACTGAGAAAAAAAGCTTGTTATAGACAATTTTTTCGAATAGTTTTGGAATTGCAGATATTTTACAAATAGGGCGATAGTTTACTACTTCATTCTTAGATCCAGATTTAAAAACATGGTAGATATACGAATTTTTCCATTGTTGTAAGAAGTAACCATCTCGAAGAGAGCGATTAAAGATGATATCAAGGGGAATTGCTATAGAAAAAGCACATTTTTTTAAAAACATAGGGAACAATACCATTAAATCCAGCTTTCTTTTCATCTTTTAATTTAATAGTTCATTAATTATATCACTTTTGTTCACATATATATATATATATATACCTAGATTAATTAATTCAGATGAAGATATAAAGGTGGACCTTATTTGATGACTAGTAGGCTTAAAGACAGAACGAAAAAAGTCAGCAAAGAAATTACATATAGTTAACGGGTCACTAGAGGTTTCCCCCATATATCGTATTGAATTAGGAATTCCTGTAGAACATTTCTTGTTATTAATAAACTTCCAGAAACATTTGCTATTTTTTTTCAGCTTAGATTCAATACTCAATATAGATACTGATTATAAAGAAATTTGTTGAGAAAATTAAACTCTCGATTACATCGAAGGTAGTTCATATATAAAACATTATCATCTCTGGAATCACGGTAAAGTTTAAAAGCTTTATTTTGCCGATTACTTAAATTTATTAACCGTTTATTGAACCAACAAGGCTTCGATTGAGATTTTTTACGAATTAAAGGAGTATTAGATTCAATTGCCTCATTTAAATAGTTCGTGTATTAACGAAAAGCTTCTTCAATATCAATATTGTTAAAAATTGAAAACCAATCAACCCTATTCAAAAAAACAGAGACGTTAGAAAAATTACATTTATCATAGTTTAGAACATAACCAATATCAGATGTTTGCTTAATATATTTAAAAAATTCAAAACTTATACACAGAACTTTATGATTATCAGTATTAGGTAAAGGGGGAGGAGTGGGACTGTCTATACACACACCAAATTCGTTATCTGTAAAAACTAAATCAAGATAACGATTTAAATTGTTTTGAAAACAATTGATCTGATTAAGTCCGAAATCAGCTAGAGTATCGACAACCACACTCTCACAATCACTGCTAACGTTGTATGGAATCAAACATTTTTCATCGGGATCAAAAACCCAATTTAAAGATGGTAAATTAAAATCACCTAAAATAATAATATGTTGATGTTCTTTAAGTTATTTAAAACAAATAAACAATTATCAATATGTATTTTATATACTTCAAAAGAACTTTTCGGTGGTATATGACTATTAATAAGAAAAACATCATGAATATTATCAACGTTTAAACGAATAATTAGTTGGTCAATATTAATTGAAGAATTAGAAGAAGACGGCAACTCTATCTGCATACTCAAAATAGTAGAACGAACTGCAACCAACACTCCACCTCCGCGAGTCTGTCCAGTTGTATGGTAACAACGATCATTACGATAGACGTTGAACAGCTGATTGTCAAACATCTCTGAATTGAAATGATTCTCAGAGAGCCAAGTTTCGGTAAGTGCAATAGCATCAAATTGTTGTGAAGATGAGAAAAGGAGAATGTCATTCAATTTGGTTCGTAATCCACCAACATTGTGGTAGAATATAAAAAATTGAGAGTTTTTATGAATCGGTGAATAAGCAGGTAGACGTATATGTTGACAAGAGGTTGTTTTGACTTGGGAGTAGCGATTGTGATAGTCTGAACTGTCTCATATCTCATTGGTACTTCTTCAATAACTGCTTAGCCACCTGGACTGATCTTTCTGCTAAGCCATTTCCTCTTGGTTAATGTGGTGAACTGCTGTGTTTTTGAAGCCAAACGATGAAAATTGGGGTCCGTTTTGTGACTCCACTACTTTTGGGTCTCCATGGTAAAGCTAAGTGTACACGATTGGTAGATCTTACAATATTGTAAGATCTTACAATGTCTGACAATTATCTACCAATGAGCTGACAAATAAGTTGTCTGTGTACACGGTTGGTACAAAATCTACCAATCTCTTACAATTAATTGTCAGAAGTTGGCTGACAATTCATTTTCAGATAGCCCGCTTAATACCTACCAATTAATTGTAAGAGATTGGTAGATTTTCTACCAACCGTGTACACACACAATTAATTGTCAGTTTTTGTTGGTTATGGAAACTGACAATTAAACCTTGGCTGCAAATTTTCTGACAATGAAAAAATTGTATGATGCTAAAAAACGAACATCTTACAATTTCTTCATTGTCAGAAACGTCAGATAACGATAAAAATTGGCAGGCCTGACAATAAATTGTGTGTGTACACGATTATCAAATACCTTACAATTTACCGTCTTACAATTAATTGTCAGATACATTTTCTGACAATTAATTGGAAGATTACACGATTGTCAGCTAGCGTACACATGATTGTCAGGTTTCTTACAATTAATTGTCAGACAATGATCTAACAATTAATTGTCAGACAAATTTTCTGACAATTAATTGTAAGACTACACGATTGTAAGACATTGTAAGCATGTTTTTCACTGACAGATCTGACAATATTGTAAGATCTACCAATCGTGTACACTTAGCTTAAGCAAGGATAGTTTTTTTTTTTAAATTAACACCTGATGCCTTATTCAGTTTTTCAAATCTATCTTGAATAACTGTCTGAACGATCAATTCAATGTTGTGGACTTGCAATTTGATGTCTTTTGTGTTATCAGTTGGTGGTGAACTGTCACATTTAGGTTGTACGTTTGTAAGCTCAAGCAAATTCTTTGTAGACTTGCTGGACATGCATGGAAAGGTTTTTGAAATATTGATTGCAACGACGATATATTGTAACGAAACTTTACACCACCTTCATTCGAGTTCCATACAATTTCGTCTTTTAACTTCTCAATTCACATTGTGTTATAGCTTGATATTTGGTAAGAGAAAGCTAAAAAATTACAAAATGTCTTTTATTTTTGTCCAAATGTAAATACCCATCTAGTGTATAGAGAATTTAAGATCGGGCCGTATACAAAAATCTTTTATAAGGCGTTTCGGTGACAGGGAAATAATCATCTGCTTGTGAAGCAGATCTAAATTTTGGGCAAACCTTATTTTTATTATTATTATTTGGATTATTATTTATTACTTGCTTACTCGTATTTACTTATTCGATCGTTTCGCTTCATTGAGCTTCTTTTCAAGTAGCTAACTGAACAGGTTCTCCTCCGAGAGTTCCAACTGTTTTGTTCCGTAGGTTGCGTGCTAGGGAATAGTGTTTCCCTTTCCTGTAAGGATTCCCGACCATTTAGTTCCTTAAGCTCCTTTGCAAGTGGCTCGTTGCACAAGGTTCTCTTCTGTGCGTTTTCTTAAGGGTTTCCGATAAGGACCCTGATTGTTTTGTTCCTTTGTTTTCGTCTTCAAGGAAAGCGCTGGACAAGGTTAATTTGGTATACATTTACTTAAGTAAGTAAACTTATCGAGAATTCGTTGAAGCTCTTTTCGGTTGGTTAGTGGCTTCAGTCAGCAAATTCCTTCTGTTTTTTTTTCTGATCCGCAGCCATGTCTTTACGATTGATAATGTATCCAAGGCATTTTTATTGGGGACTGCACGAATCAGGGTTCGGACTTAGGTTTTAAATTTTCGAAGTAAGTACGGAAAAAAACTGAAGTAGATCAAAAATTTTCGAAGTAGTTTTAGGAAATTAAATTATATAAACATAACATATATAAGTAAATTCTGATTTCAGACTTGTAAAAAATTTTTGATTAAATATAATTATTTTAAACTAAATTTTCCATCAACGAACTTGTATTTTTGTATGAATTTTATCAATTCAAAAGGTGGCTCACAAATATCTTTACGTTTTTCTGTAAGTGATCTCGAAATATTAAATTTTCCATGGTGCTTATGTTTAAAGGATTCCTAAACTTGATTTTTATGTAGTAATACAGAGTGATCAGCGCTGTCTTTAAATATGTTGGTAAAGAATTTCAAAGAGAAGTAAATCATAAAAAAGAGAAGTAGGGAAGTAGATTAAATTTTTTTCTCAAAATCGAAGTAGATTTACTTCGATCGAAGTAAAGTCCGAACCCTGGCACGAATTGACATTTCTCCCTGTTGAGTTTGAGTCCATTTTCTTCGATAATTCTCTCCGTTATTCATCTGAGTTCTTCTGTTATTTTTGCGGAGTTTCGTCAGTCGCTTAAATTGGACTTGGATTTCTTGATTAAGAACGGCACTTCTATATCATTTGCCTTAGTGATTTGGGACATTTTTTTTTGTGGAATTTCTGAAACTTTGCATTCTATAATTGCTTGGTCCAGGGTCATGTCATGTGAAAGAAGGCGTGGTTCGTTCTTGATTCCCAAAATCACGTGGTCACGCAACATAAATTAAATTTTCGAATGCACAATTTTGTGCTCGTCGGTGCTTTCGTTATCACTGTCGTAGACTCTGTGGTATTTGTAGCATTCGAATGTTTTATTCACCTTTGGGATCAAATAATTTTCAACGAGGTCTCGACCGGCTGGAACTACGGGTTGTGGCAAATAATTCCAAGTTGAATCGATATTGGGCTAATGTGGCTTAGTTTCCATCTGTACAGCCGTCTCAAAAAATGTGTACTGTTGTTTCCACATTTTCCACCTTCTTGCCATTTCTCTATCCTGTTCTATTATGAGCCTTTGTTGGACGAATAAACTGGTTTTTATTCAGCTGCTGCACTGCAGCCGCGTCTAACGCCATTTTTTTCCTTTTTTGAATTTTAGTTGCAAATTTTTCAAATTCGTATTCAATTGCTCAATAAAATTTGTAAAAATGGGTGCAATTTTATAATTGCATAAAATTATAGCATTTAAGTTATGTGATAAAACTGCTGAAGGTATACTCTCACAAGTTTCATTGACACTGCTAAAAGAAACTGAAATAAATCGACTAAGCAAAAGACCTAGTGCTATTTAATTGTACATAGTGAATTATTGACTCAATTAAAAACAAAATTTGTATATATATAATTTCACTGGAAATCATTTCATCAGTAAGCTAGAATAACGAAAAAATAAACATTTTGAAATTCTACGGTATTTCAATGTTAAGGCCATTTGCCTTCCATTGAAAATTATGCTCTCGAAAATATAATGAATTCGACCTTTTAAATGCTCAAAATTGAATTTTTCCATTCAATGAACACCATACATCCTCGTAAAACAAATTTCACAGCAGCAATATCCAATATTCCAATCGCTGGCCCATACAACTATTTTTGATTGAATTTTATCATAATCCTCTATAAGTATTTAAATATTCAACCACTAAACCTAATTAAGCTATTTATTGGCCAAAAGGTGCTACTCAGCATTTTCCTGAAATTCAGAAATTGCAATAACCATACACCTTTTCCATGAATGACATTCGTTGACGTAGTCGTGTGTTTATCCACCCTGGGTACAAATTAATTTATATTTCAAATACATATGCATTTGTTGTACAAACAAGTACTATATTTGAGGACACCACGTTGTCAGTAGGGACACATTAGAGATACCCCAGACTTACAAAGTGATTATCAATATTTTTGCGGTACCCAAGCTGTAAATTTTCCTAACCAGTCATTTGACAGATACAACAAAATTCTAATTGATATTTTGGATGATGGTTATACGTTAGATTTAATGTCCGTGATGCAAAACAGGTTCGTACTAAGGAGCCGGTTATAGCTATCAGGAAAATGCATCAGGAAAAAAATTTCTTTTGTATAATTTTATGTTAAATCTAAAAAAACATATTTATAAATAGAAAAATTAAATAATAAATATTAAAAGATGAGCATTAAGTAACACACTTTACTTACTTAAGATCGCACTTACAGTTCAGGATAAACTACGGCCTCAACCAACAAGCCCCTACAGCCAGCTCGGTCTCCAGCTAGCTGCCTTCAATCGAAGTTGAGGTCATTCTCCACTTATGTGCGCAAACTAAGGTAGGCTTTTCCTCTGCTGCGCTCACTATTCAAGAGTTTTCTTAGCCCGGAGAAACAGCGATTGGCGAGAGTGATTCTTCGCGTGAGTAAGAATATCGTTGATTTCGAAATAAAAAACGATCGTCTGTTTCTGCGTTCCAAATTATTTAATAAGCAAATTAATTAATAAGCACTATTCGCCATCGCCATAACATCGAGAAATCGGAGGCCCAATATTCACTATTTGATGACACTCGACCGAATGGACCTCGTCCAGCTGATACAAGAATTGAAGCGGAATGACCTTCCGTTGCGTCATCGTTTCAGTGGACTTGCCGAAAATACACTACACAACATTTTATTTTATTTTATTTTATTTTATTTTATTTTATTTTATTTTATTTTATTTTATTTTATTTTATTTTATTTTATTTTATTTTATTTTATTTTATTTTATTTTATTTTATTTTATTTTATTTTATTTTATTTTATTTTATTTTATTTTATTTTATTTTATTTTATTTTATTTTATTTTATTTTATTTTATTTTATTTTATTTTATTTTATTTTATTTTATTTTATTTTATTTTATTTTATTTTATTTTATTTTATTTTATTTTATTTTATTTTATTTTATTTTATTTTATTGTATTTTATTTTATTTTATTTTATTTTATTTTATTTTATTTTATTTTATTTTATTTTATTTTATTTTATTTTATTTTATTTTACGTAATTTATTTTATTGTATGTAGTAACAAGCTTACAATTAATAACAAAAACTTCATTATTAACCTTTTACAAGCTGTTTGATTGGTTAAATTCAAGAAGATGTTCAAGAGCTGCAGTTGCAAAACAACCGTGCATTGTGGTTTATGCGCTGACGCCAACGTTATTGTAATTGGGGCTCGTTATCGCGCCATGATAATAGACTACATTTTGCCTGAAATTAGAGTTCTTGACAATATTTGGTTGAAACGGCGCTGCTTGCCACACAGCCTGTTTTACGGGACATGGACAGATTGAGAGACCGCGCAAGATCATGCGATACTACACCGTTAGCCGTTAGATTTTTTCCTTTGGGGCTAAGTAAATTGTTAGGTGTTTGTGGATAAGCCAACTACGATTGAAGCATTGGAAGCCAACATTACCCATGTTATCCCCGAGATACCGACGAGCTACGGCGCGGCGGCGGCGGCGGCGCAGTTGCAGCCAACATTTGAAAGGGATTATCTTTAAGAAGTGAATGTCAAGAATATTTCTTTAGATTGATAACAAAGATTTCACGATAAATTAAATTTTTTTGTGTGTTATTTTGCATTTAATCAAAAAATGTGTCTTCATTGATCACCCTTTATAAGAAACTTGACTTGCTTTTCAATCATTTGCTCTTAATATTATCGAAAATAAAAGTCAAGTTGATGCATTTATGTACATATACTGATTTCAGTGGCAGTGTTCAAAAAGTAAAAATTTAAGATTATACTTCAATGTCAATTAAATGTACGTCTGGGGTTCCTCAGGGTTGTCACCTTGGACCGTTACTATTTATTATATTCATTGATGACATTGTGAACTATATTAACTTAAGCAAATGAATTATTTATGCTGATGATCTTAAATTATTGTTCAAGATAACATGAGTGCAGATGACTATCTTAAGCTGCAAAAGGATCGTAATTTCACTATCCAGAAAACTTCTTATACTTATAAGTTTACGTATTTTCTTGAATCCAAGCTTCTTCACAGATTCCTTCGTTTTGAGTTAAGGCATAGAACGAACTGCGGAAGTAACGAATCAACTTCAAGGTTAATCAGAGAGTTCAATGAAATTTATGATCATGTTAACTTATAAATTTCCAGATAAAAATTTAATAATTTCATATAATATTCATTCTTAATTTATTAAATATTTGTTTTTTTTTTTTAATTTTAAGTCAATTTATACTATATTTATTTAAGCGCTATAAAATTTGTTAAGCACTAGGTAGATTTTTGTAATTCCCCTTTAAAAATCCAAAATGATCACTTTAAAGATAAAATAGACTTTAACTCTCACTTTATAATTTTTTTTCTGTCAGTCTATCATTAACATTTTTCGTTGACATATTCGTAGACCTCCATTTTCAGTCATAGTCAGCTTTTCACATCGACAGAAAAAATGTAATAAATCCAGATTTGTCAAAGTAATAAATTTTCATACGAAATAATGAACTTTTTGTTCCAAACCTTAGAATTAGATGAATAATAAAACTCCATAATGGTCATTAGCGATCAAATCAGTGTTTTTTGTTGAGATGGGTATTACTACATACCTACAACGCTTTTCTAAAAATAAAAATAAAAAAGTGCTCTCCCCTAAAAACAAAAATCAATAGATATGAATTTAGAACCGATGAAGCTTTAAAAAAACAGGCCCTAATTTATCATCTTTGCTTATGGAAAATGGGGCATTGCCTAACACATTCATCTCCCATAGAACACCAGAAATTCAATTCCATGTGAGATTTTAGCGGAAGAGATGAAGTTGTACTGCTGGTACAACAACGAAGGATAGCCAAATAGGTATAGACTACAACTAACGTCCCAATCAGCATGCATGTGGTTTGTTTCAGCCCTGCACGTCATTGATATTTAATTAAATATCTCTGTTAGGAGTCTGTGCTGTATTCGCGCAGTATCCAGACAAGCAACTATGAACATAAATGAAAAATAAAACAAAAATCCCAAATAAAAAAGTAATGGCATTGCTCTGATCCTGGTCCTAAATTGACAATTAAGCTATGCCAACGTTAAGGTGGCCTTGAATGATATTATCTCATTTTGGTGCATTGTCTATAAAATATTAAGCTACCTGTATGTTCTGTTGCTATGGTGTGTACGAGAATTTTTAAGGCACTACGCACAGGGATGTGAAACAAAAAATTGTATATTTTTTTTTATTTGAAAATAATTTTGTGTGCATTGGCATTTTTTTTTTAAATACAATGCACGACTGGTTGATGCAAATTTGATTTTATATTAAAAAATGAAAGTTATAAGAGAATAATGTTTACCAGCATAAAATTCAGTTTTTAAATCAAAACAACTTCCTTAGAAGCTGGAGCTTAGGTATTACAGAATACCAAGTGATTTCTTTTGCAAAAAGCGTTTTTTTAAAGTTTTTATATTTATACTATTTTTAAACATTTTTAAAAAAAGTTTGAACTTAAAAAAATTTCATTAAAATCCGTTGTGCCGATGATGAAAAAGGCGAATTTCGGAAAATGTATCTACTGTCAAAAAATTTCTACTTTGATTTTATTTTTATTGTAAGAACTAATAGTCCGGGAGGCGACCGTCAGATTACCTACCTCATACGGAGATAGAAAAAAACTATAATTAGTCGATAGTGTTCATAAAAACATTTGTAAAACCACTGGTCGGGCAAACTTTTTCAGGGAAGTTTGGGTTGAAAAGGATCACTTCCGGTACCGTTTTTTGAAGAGAAACTACCTCATCGGGAGAACGAAAATCTTTATACAGGGTAGGATGGGTAT
This sequence comes from Philhelius festivus, assembly GCA_963931855.1. Taxonomy (NCBI): domain Eukaryota; kingdom Metazoa; phylum Arthropoda; class Insecta; order Diptera; family Syrphidae; genus Philhelius; species Philhelius festivus. The sequence goes on along the minus strand of CAWVOZ010000170.1, from coordinate 439 downwards.
TATATCTAGATTTGAAAACTTTTGGTCGGGCAAAAAAAATCGAGGAATAAATGCTTCCCCGACCAACTCAAATAACGGTTTTTTTGATGAAAATCTACCTCATCGGGAAATGGATGATATTAGTACCAAAACAAAGGGCAGACAGTCTTCTTTTCAATCCATTGGTCGGGCAAAGATTTTTAGGGAATAACCCTCCCCCCGACCAATTTTAGAAAAAAAAATGACAAAAACAACTTTCTCTTATTTTTTAACTTCAAATGTCTAAAAAATTATTGCAAATTCATAATATTACTGTAAACAAAATCCAGAATAGTATTTTTATCAAATCCAGAGATTTTGTAGCTACCCACAACCCCCCCCCCCTTTCACTTCTTCGATGGAAAGTATTGTATAATATTATTTTTCGTATGTTAAGTTCACTTCAAAAGTAAAATAAAAA
>CAWVOZ010000169.1:0-28472 GCA_963931855.1 Philhelius festivus | reverse complement strand
ACACACCTCCCTTTAACTAGCTACCGTCCATAAGAACTTGATGAAAAGATAAACCAAAAGACTAAGCAATATCCTATAACCTAAGTACCAACTCAACTCAAACCAAAGTCATAATTAATAAATAATAATAACTACAACTTGCCAAGTCCTCACGCGATACCAAGTGTACTTATCAAGTAACACTTCCCCCATAACTTACTATCAATTGATAAACAAAGATAAACATAACCGATACCATAATATATAGATATAAACCAATAATCATAAATCAAATGAGTAATATTTCAAACCATAACCCAAATAATCCAACAAAGGCATAATCCAAATCCAAATCCAAATCCATACATCAGCTAATACAATAACTAACGTGCAACACCACCACTAGCTCCCATGGATCTTGGTCCACTCTAAACCTAAGTAGCCATCACAACCATCTGACCACCTCCCTAAATTAGTACAACTGGTACAATAACTGGCTAAGTCTAAACATACGGGATATGTTGATATGCCTGAATCGGCTCCATATAATACACTACCTGTATATGTCATGCTGCTGGTAACTACTACTGATTCAATCTGAATACCTGGAGTCCCACTACCACCACCATCCTGTTGAATACTATGATCCTACTACCTAGGTCCTTGACCTCCTTGTCCTCCAAGCATTGGACAATCCTCCTTCATGTGGCCTTTCTCTCCACATTTAAAACAAGCTCAGGTTTCTCTTGTCTTAGTATACTGCTCCTACGGATTTATGGGTTTCATTTTCTTCTGATCACCTCGAGCCTTACCCTTATCTTAAGGTAAGTTCCTCTTAGCTTTAGTCTTTTCATCTGCCTTAGCCTTCTACAGAGCTTCTCCTACCTTCTTGGCATCAGTCTTGTTCTTCTCCAAAACTCTCGTTGAATAAACAACATCATGCAAAGTTCCCAACCTCTAGCCAAATACAATATTCTTGTACTTCAAACTTAGCTTACTCTCAAATGTCTTGGGTTTAGTAAGCCCTGAAAAATGAAAATATGTATAGAAAGAATCCAACCGAAGAAACTCATGCTCGTACTCAGTCACTAACATCTAACCTTGTTCCAGAGAAAGGGAACTCATATTGTCTGATGTTCCTAACCATCTCTAAAATGTACTGCACATCAAACACCTCAACAAGTTAACCCCATATGCATGTAAATTTATGAACCGGTATCCATCGACTATCCCACCACCTACCTTCCTTTCCTTAGAGAAAGAAGGTAGCCAATTTCTGCATCTGAGCCAAATTTATGCCCAATGCAAGCAAAACTTCTGAACATCCATCTTCCAATCCTGAGCTGAAATACCATTTATGTTGCCCTTGAAGACTGGGGCCTTCACTTTCTAAAACTTCTCAAATAACCGCAAGTAGATACTCTGATGTAAAACCATTAGTCTAGCAACAACATCTTCTAAAGAAACCACTCGTTATCCTACTGATTGGGTCCCTAAATATGTCCTAGAGTCTCCATACCAACTGTAGGATTTTGGCTCCTCGCTTCATCCAACCTGGCATCAACACTAGCTAATAATCGGTCCTAAAAATCCTTTATCTACCTAGAAAATGCTCTCATCACCGCCGACACATTACCAAGTATTCGTGTTTGATCCTCCACCTCCGACTGAACCACCGAATCTCCACTGCCTCTGCCTCCTTGGCTTATCCCAGCCTCCAAGGCGACCTCCAGTAGGCAAACCTCGACCTGATGACACACTACCCATCCTAGTATGCACCATCTAATGATAAAAACAAGAAGAACTTGGGAAGTCATAAATCAAGAAACAATACCGAAAATATAAAACAGATTATATCACAATGAACAAACTAGTTAGAAATAAATATAGAGGAAAACCGTTCATCCCCACTCAGACCAAAATTTAACGTAAGCGGGCCTAATTGCTTCCTGGTGGACACGCAAACCTACAGACCCTATAAATGGACCATGAACTTCTGCTCGCATACCAACTGTAACACTGTAGAATTCCACACACTAGTAATCTGCAAGCATGTAGATCACTGAGTCGTTATATGCACCTTATGCCAGCCATTGGCCATAAGATTCTATAATGGTTATAGTAATATCATCACACTCATTCATAAAACAACATAAATGGATAGTAGAACAAACACAACGAAAGATTTAAATAACATCTAATAACAAAAAGGTATATACCAATAGCCCTGACAATACATGCCAACCATCTGAAAGAATAGAATACAACTCAACTAAAACCAATGTCCGTAGGCTACAAATGAACCAAAGAGATATAACCATCCCGATAAACATAAACTATATACAAGGCTGAAACAGGAAGCATCAAACAAACAATCTATCATCTACGCCACTCTCTATATACCATCATTTTGTCTCACACCTGGGGAGAGAAAGGGGGTTAGAGCAAGAAAACCATTATGCCAACCGAATCATCAAGTAGGTGATTCAATCCTTACCAGATAAATAGGTTACGGTAAAATGATACCGAGACATATAGAATATGCAACATAATCCAAAAGCATGGAAATAAACTATATATCATTAGCTAATTAATATAATATGCTAATTAAGTAGTAATCAATGTGATGGGTAAATCTATGTGTAACTTTCCATTAGGGAACGCAATGACCGAAATATAAAATAGCATATCCTACCCTATACTATAGGCTCTATCTAGACCTGTACGGTAAACATGGGACTTAACCAGCCAATACAAAAGATTGATAATCATTATTATATCTAGAACCGGATCTCTACGTCTCAACTTGATCAACACCCGAAACAAGAAAGAAGCCCAACATAATCATAAAGATAATGAAGGAAGACACCAAATTCTAATTAATCAAGTTCCTTTAAATCCGTCGTCATCCCCAATCAGTATGCATCTTATGATATGAGTACCCATAACTACCGATGTTCATTAGAAATTACATCAGTAAAAATATTCCAACCTCCCATGCCCCAAGAGTTTGGGGTCATGTATTCAATCCTTGTGCATATCCAGTAGCCTTGGATCATACACCAAACCTTACTTAATCATTGTTCATACCCTATAGCCTTGGATTATACACTAAATCTTCTATTAATCTTACTTATCATGTTTTCTTGTTGAATTTCATTTAACATTAGCCAACCATTTCTTATCATGTTTTCCATTTTATAATATCACAATAATAACACTATACTAATCCTACATACCACGACCTCTAGGAGAATGGAGAGTGCCACCTAACTCCATGATCTCGACATATATATTGGGTAACCAATCATCCAATTAGTAATGATAAACATGTCTACGATGATCACTCATAATCCCATCATGAATGACATGGCTTGTATATTATAATTTTAAATATTTCCTTTGTAGAACTTAACTAAACTTCCAATGACCTGAAAATTCGTATTTCCATCAAAAGGGTTATCAAACTTAATTATTAGGTTTTAATATTTCAGAATTAGAATCTTGATATCAAGATGGTCGTTTTGATATATAATTTATCAATTATTTTCAAGTAAATCAATATATATGACATTTCTTTCTTTTCATGACCAGCAACCAGATAATTCGTATTTTCATTAATCGGGTTATCAAACGTTTGGGTTAAGCTCTCAAATTATAATAATAGATTTTTAGGATCATTATAGTTGTTTTAAAATAGTATTTGCTTTCTAATTTATTACAGACTAAAAGTAATTAGAGATTTACTATTTTAGCCTCAAATTGATGAAATTAGGGTTCTAAGATGCAATTCTGCCAATTAGGATTCAACTACTGAGATTAAAGAGATATAAGTTCAATTAGATGATAATTAAACATGTTCCAATATTTAATTTTATTATTAGATGATCAATTGATAGAAAGATCGGATTTTATCTTGGATTATCAAAATAAGGATCTACTGTTCTAGCCTAAAATGAAATACAAATCAACATAGTAATTAACTTGCCTTGATTGATGAAAACCATGCTAGAACAGCAACAAGATGATCTTCAAGCTTTCATTCATGAATTACAAGCTTTACATGCTTCCCAACGATCGACGGATGATGACTTTGGCCTCCGATGATCAAGAACAAGCTTCCACAAAGAAGAGATAAAAGAGATGATGAGGGATGATCAAAATCATTCCTCTAGGGTTTATCTAGGCTTAGAAGTGTCTAAAACTAGTTTAGGGATAAAAATATGGCCCAAGGATCTAGAAAATAATAATATATAGGCTTTTAGGAATCTGGGTCAGAATCTGACCCAAATTGGACCAATGTCCCACAACCCTTGATTTACCTCTCGTACTATCCAAAATTTAGGTGTGCCCGATGTTCGGAAGGAAAAACCACCCATATCTCACATTATCTAATTTACGTCTCACAGCCACCATATTTTAGAAGTGCGATACGTGACTTTAGAAAATCCAGAAAAAATTTTGAAAAACCAATTATGAACCACGAAACGCGATGAAACTCACCCAAAACTATCTTGATATGTTCAAAACAGTTTGGGGAGACCCCCAACCCCAGTGTCCAAGCCAAAAACCAGGAAACACGCAAAATGGAATATGAACCAAAATGGACCAAATCTGCTCAATAGGTCAAAACAAGATCGAGCATGAGAAGATTCAACCAGAGCCGGTTTCAAGTAGATCTTTTGACAAAAGAAATGCCCATAAATAAAATGACTGAACCAATAGCATTATTAGTACACCTTTAGCATATAAAACATGGTGGGAAATTTTAGGAACAAAGGATACAACCATAGACGCCCTGAATCACATAATGTGACTTTAAGCTAAGAAACGTCCAAACCGAATATAGAAATGAACGAGATAAGATAAGATTATCAATTCAAAAGCTTCAACAGCTGAGACAAGTGTAATAAAATATATACACATATCCAGAAACAAGAGACGCAAAAAACAAACGGTCTCTAAAATCAGGATATTACATTCTCCCCTCCTTAAAGAGAACTCATCCTCGAGTTTTACCTCAAATGCAAACCGCAACACAGGCAAACCATGATCAACTTCTCAAGTAAACTGCGCGACAAGCTTCCCGATCATCACACCATTACATTCGGGTTATAAGAAAATAAAGCCTTCAACCCTTCAATCCAAACGGACCAAATCCTTCTGGTCCCGGTACAAAGCAATACAAAGAGAAATAAAATCTCTAAAACAACAAACCACAAAAGTTCTTAAAATAACACAACCACCCTTGCTACATGCCTCGGTGGCCCTGAGAAAACAGATAGTCATATGAAAACATAACATCAAAACCCACTCGGAAGAATACTCAGCTAACCAACCTTAGGATAATAATATTTCCAAAACCTTGAAATACGATACTACCATATCTAAAACAAGATGACCAACCTGGACTACAGTCAAATACTTGACCACTTAGCCACAAATGTAATATAGCAATCAAGCTAACAAACCTACCTTTACCTAGCTACTGTCTATAGGAAATTCATCAAAAAACCAACCAAAAGACTAAACAATAGCCTACAACCTAACCACCAACTTAGCTCAAACCAAAGTTATTATTAATATATAATAACAACTACAACCTACTAAGTCCTCACAGGATACCAAGTTTACTTATCAAGTAATACTTCCCTCACAACTAGGTACTATCAATCCATAAACAAGGATAAACATAACAAAACATACCATAACCGATACCACAATATATAGAAATAAACCAGTAATCATAAATCAAATGAGTAATATCTCAAAGCATAAACTAAATAATCCAATAAAGGAATAATCCAAATCAAAATCCATATATCAGCTAATGCAATAACTAACGTACAACACCACCACTAGCTCCAATAACTTTTCCTCCACTCTGAACCTGAGTAGCTATAGCAACCATTTAACCTCCTCCCTGAGTCCGAACTACTAGTACAACAACCGGGTGAATCTGAACATACTAGATACACTGATATGCCTGAACCGGATTCGTATAATATTGTACATATGTATGTCCTGCTGCTAATTCGATATGAATCCCTTGCGTCAACTACCACGACCATGTTGTTAAATACTCTAATCCTTCTACCTAGGTCTTAGACCTCCTTGTCTTCCAAGCATTGGACAGTCCTTCTTCACATGGCCTTTCTCTCTATATTTAAAACACCCCACAGATTCCACTCAACTACCGTATGACTAGCCAGCAGAATCGTGAGATATGTCATCTCCATATACCAACAATTGGCCATAAGAATGCTACATGTCTCAGTGGTTTACCATTAAATAGTTAATCCAGATACAAAATGCTAAGTAACGAAATACAACCCGAACTAACTAACTAACATAAACAAGTAAATAAGTCATGTGCATTCAAATAGGAGACAAAGTAATAAACAATGTAGTATCCGACAACCCCTGCACACCTGGAATAACATCCAAACCATATGCTATAATAAGAAATGTAAATGAAAGAGTAACCTGGCAATGAGCTGGCATTACAGATGCAAATAGCTAGCTAGTCCAAAATATACATGTTTGCTCTGAGTGCTACAACTCAATGCCTTATAAAATATTGTGCTAGTAACGAGACTAGCTCGACAAAAAGAATGCTAGAGCAACTAGCTAACAAAACTCAGACTCGGACTACAGGGAGCTCTAACATCACTGCGCCCCTTCGATGCTCACCATCCTGTCTAACAACTGTAGAGGGGAAGAAAGGGGGTGAGAGCAAGCAAACCACTAATCCATCCCCAAATACCCAATAGGGGTTCAACCCTCAGAGGTAATTAGGTCTGGAGCAGTATACAATATATGAAATATGTGATAACCAAACTAAAGGCAATAGATATATGCTCAGTATGATAATGAATAGATATTTTACAACTAGCTAACTTTTGGTCAAGAGTGTGTGTATTCGCCCAGGTACAAGGGCTACTACTCTACATGTCACTCCAACATCCTAGCCTTATCCTAGCTCGTTGGATCTAGCTATAGACCTACAGAGGTTGGGCATATATGCCACTACCACATCTGAGTCGTAGCCTAGCAACCAATCCCATGTTAATCCGCATGCAGACCCTGGCACCAATCAATCCCTCAACCCAAAATAGGGGAACCAGGAGCCTTCAAACCCTCAACCCCAAAATAGGGGAACCGGGAGAACGTGTACATCAATTCCTTCATGAGGAATCCTGGCAGCAATCATCGCCACCACCATGTGATCATGGTAGCCTGGCGGAAACCTAGAGAGACTAAACCAAAAATAAAAAGGATATGTCATCGGTCGTTTCTACTCTTGTATGCTCAACATGTCGACCTCTAGAGCGGAGCATAGTGGCACCTAGGGCTTTGTCTCACAACCTCGACCAGGGTTTCCAATCAAATGGTTACATGGGGAAACGTATCCGCTCCTTCGTGACATGACTATCGCCATGCCTAAGTGTATATACATTATTAAATTAATACATTAATTTAATATGGTCACTTCAATTCATTTGATGCCCAGTAATATCGGCTTCCCCCGGCTCTTCCTTTCTAGCCTAATGATTTCCAACGGATTTAATTTAGGGTCTTAAATTACCACATTTCCTTTGCATGAGCGGGGTTTCCCCAATTTCACCCATATTTGTGGAAAACCTACAATTAACTTTAATTGATCGATTGGGTTGTACGATTTAGGTTCATTTCACTTTGAATTAGGTATATACGGGTTTAATTTTATTCAATTAAGAGTTAGGGTTCCAATTTGATCAGATTCATTATTTAGGTTTTTACAAAATTAGGGATTTCATCCCTATATTCCAAATCAAGCAATTTGTATGCCTAATTATGTTTAATAGCTACTAGAGAAATTATAAGATGAATTATAGATGTGCTTGCCTTGATTGCAAAGAAGTCCGCGTCTAGGATGTTGAATCGCCGACAAATCCAATCACAATCTGCCCCCAAAACCTTGTATATCTCCTCCTTTGTTGTTCAATCCCTTTCACTTGCTCTACCTCTAGATGGCCCTTAATCTCTCTTAAAAACCCTCAAAAAAGTCTTACAAGTCCTCTCTCAACTCTTACCAAAGCACACTAAAAGAAATGACAATTTGCAAGTCATCGGGCCCACTTACATCCTGGTCCCATAGGCTTACGTCCTCACAGGACGTAGGGTTTTGGACGTAGAAGGAAAGAATCAAACAGAAAGGTAAGGGGTCCCTTACGTCCTATCAGGATGTAAGTGACCCGGACAGGATGTAAAACATGAAAGAAATACTTATGTGCTCTAGTAAATATTACATCCTAATATGACATAAAATGATCAGGAACTCTAAAAACATGGAATTAATACTTATGTCCTTTGCATAATACCTACGTCCTAATAGGACATAAATGAGGATGTAGAGCACTAGAAAACCATGTTTCTGGCCCCAAACCTCAAGCAAAAACTCAGGACAATTCGCCTTTCCTCCCAAATTACACTCTCACCCAAACACCTGGGGCAAGCTTGGGGTCGCCTCTCGGACCCTAAATCAATAGTGAGTGGGAAAGCGTTTATGAGACATACCTACAGGACAGTCAAACCAAAGCAATAAATTCAAGTAGAAGAATAAACACATATAACCAAGCGATGTTTTCCATTAACCGGCTAAATTCCAACAAAATATATAAGAGAGATATACAAAACGCAAAAGCACAAAGACAACCTTAATTTCCTGGGTATTATATACCCCCCCCCACTTAGAAAAGAACTTCTCCTCGAGTTCACTGACCCAAGTGCTCAAACCAATCTGGGTATGCATCCCGCATCTCATCCTCTAACTCCCAGATCACGTCTCGGTCATTCTCGCTCCATTGGACCATGACGGACTGAATCCTCTTGCCTCGGGTTCCCTTCCCCTAGAAATCAATGATCTTCAGGGGATAAGCCTCAACACTAGCATCCACCTGAATCTCCAAACCTCAGAAATCAACCACACTCTGTGCCTCCTCATCTCAAATATGCTTCCCTAATATGGATACATGGAAAACATCATGTACCCCCCACCAGTTAAGTTGGCAACTCTAGCCTATAGGCAAATTTTCCAATCCTGTCCAAAACCCTGAACAGCTCAATGTACCTCGGGGCTAGCTTGCCCTTCTTGCCAAATGTCCACACACCCTTTATTGGTGAAACTTTTAACATGACTTTGTCACCAACCATGAACTCTAATGGACGTCACCTTCGGTCCACATAGCTCTTCTGCCTCTGGGCTTCCCGTAACCTATCTCTAACAACTCTGATCACCTTAGACGACTGTTCAATCAAGTGCGGAACAAGAAACAAGCCTTCACCCATATTATTCCAACAAAGAGGGGACCGACACAGTCTCCCATAGAGTGCTTCAAAGGGTGCCATCCCAACACTCTGTTGGTAGCTATTGTTGTAAGAGAAATCCAACAAAGGTAGTTAATCCTCGCATGAACCTTTGAAATCCATAACACACGCTCTTATGATATCCTCTAACACCTAGTTCACCCTCTCTGTCTGTGGATGAACTGCTGAGCTCATATCTAGTCTCATGCCCAAAGCCTTCGGTAAATTCTACCAGAAATGGGAAGTAAACTGGGAACCCCCTATTTGAGACAATGGACACTGGAGTCCCATGGTACCTCACCACCTTATCTAGGTATATCATATTCAACTCTTCTACTGAGTTATCCTTCCTTACTAGGATAAAGTGGGTTGACTTCGTCAATCTATCAACCACTACCCAAATCACGCTATGCTTCCATGGCAACGTTGTAAAACCCTCAATAAAATCCTCAAAGCTCCGTATTCGAACCGAATACTTACCAAGTCCTCCACCGATTGATAATTCATTGGCCTCATAGATGAACGCAATCACCTATTCCCAGAGGCATCCAAACTACATCTAAGTCCAAATTGCTTCAACGGAAAATGGGTTTAACCAACTGCTCTCCCACCCACCATCAAAGAGTCTACATTGAGTAAAACTCATAGACTGGCTTCTCCGTGCTCACCGCAGCACACTCCAAGAACTAAACATCTCTTATCCAAGCCACTACCTGCTGTAAACTCCTCAAAGGTTCAATTCTACAAAAATACTGCAAGGCTTCCGCTATAACTTGGCTCCTGAAAGGGGCACCAGGAGAGCACATCGTGCTAACATCAACACAATCCATTAATAAATGATCACTCGTCGTCAAAAAATCCGGTAATCTCATAACATAATATCCATGCATACCGTTCCAACATCCAAAAAGCATTAATCACAATCAATGTGCCAGTTCCATTAACATACCATTCCTGAATCAACTAGGTATCCAAAAGTCTCAAAATGAGCTAATCTTGCTCTCAACCACAAGATTATCCAAATCAACATCAGTAGGGCTCAACGAGAGCATCACCAAACATCAAGCCACTAATTACAAAGATGAATGTAGCTTCTCCAATTTCCACTTCTAGTTCCTCTCATGCAATTACGGGCACTCAGCCGCTCCACGACTTCTCAAGTCTTCCACTGGTAAACTCACGCTGACCAAACATACATTTCCTCCACCAAGGATGGGATCCACTAACCATTGATCTTCCAACAGAATGTAGATACGGGCTCCCCTGCCTCCAATGTCTCTACTCCAACAAGGGACAGCAACTAGCCACTCTATACCACCGGAGGTGCTACCCTCAGTCGCCCACTCATCACCCTTGAACTCATCAACCATGGTTCTGGCCTCAAGGACCACGGGCTCTGATGGCAACAACTATAACACCTCAGAAACAGCCAAATGGAGAACAACTATGCTAGGCACTAGCTATGCTACCACTAGCTACAACTAACTACAAACAACTACAATCCAACCGGCAACATGCTAGTTATCTACCGACCACGACTTTCAAGGAGATTAGGCGGTGTCTATTATGTCAGGCAAAATCATCCAAACAAGGGAACCCCTATATATATGCCACAACGTTGTCGTTCCCATCAATTCATGCTAATAGCCTCCTAGGATGCTACCGACTAGACAAGCAAGCAAGATAGTCTACACTAGCTATCACTAACTATGGTCTACCTAGTGACATGCCAAATCCCTACCGACACGGACTTCAAGGAGTATGGAGATGCCTGGTACGTCGGGTGAAATAATCCAAACAAGGAAACCCCCATGTATATACCACAACGGTGCCTACCTCTACATCCACACCAACAGTTCTCTAACACATCACCAACATAGACCCATAAGCAAGTTAACAACTACAACACACTATTGTCTAATAAACGATATACCTTTTCCCTATCAGCACAAACTTCGAGGCGTACGGCGGTGTCGGGTACCTCGGGAGAAATAATCCAAACAAGGAAACCCCCATGTATATACCTCGACGATGCCTACCTTTCTATCCACACTAACGGTTCCTTAGTACACCGTTATCATAGACAAACAAGCAATGGGACACAACCGCAGTTGCACCCACCAACCTCACTCAGAATTGGTCCTGAATTATAAGGTTTGGGAATTCTAGCCTATGCTCCACAACCCAACATGCACACCCGTAAGATCATCAGCATGGCTCTGATACCAATTTGTAACTCCCTGTTTTCCCACAGTTACCTAGCCAACATAACCATGAGAAACCGAGACAAATTTCGAGGCATAGGATCACAGAACACCACCATGGTGCCGCCATGACACTATACAAGGGACTAAGGTTACTCATGTACATCGCACATGGTGTACTGAATATTAATACATGCATAGCATTCCCAAATACAAATCAACAGAATGAAAGAGAAATAAAATGGCTCACAAATGATACAACATATATATAATAAGTATGATACAGAGTACGATAGATATGAAATGAAAATATACATCGAATCAATAATACAACAATCCCTGACTGAATACATAAAGAATATACAATGCCGGCACGGCTACAACCCAAGGAGCAACTAACTACTACACTAGGCTATGGCATCGGACTTAGACTCCCGGATCCAAAGCGAGCAGCTAAGTCGATACTCCGTGCAAGGGAGCACCTGTGTGTACCTGTAGAGTAAGGGGTCAAAACCCCAGCATATATATCCTCGCATCATGATCTTTCCCAAAGGATCGATGCATAATGGAGATCAAGCATATAATCATGATATAATGAAAAGACGGTAATCAACAGAGAAAGAAGCATAACATATTAAGGGGGATACACGATCACACAATAAGGTCCAAGCATCTGTCACATCTCAAGGGGCAAACAAATAGATGCAACCGGGTTAAGTGTGTCCGTCAGGTGCCGAGGGTAGGCACGAAGACGCAACACGATCAAAAGGCAGACATCGTACATCCGGGGGAAGGACACACGACTGCCACGGAGTCAAGAATGTCCATCTCGTGTCAAAGGTGCAACACAGAGGCGCGACAGGGTCAAGCGTAGATGTCACGCATCAAGGGGTAGATACTCAGACGCTACAAGGGTCCAGGTATGTCCGCCAAGTATCGAGGGTACAACACAGGGACACGACAAGGTCAAACACACCCGTCGTGTGTCAAGGTTTAGGCACACAGACACTCAAGGACAGTGGGGTGCTCCCAGGTATCGAGGGTATATACTGGGGGCACACAAAAAAATGGGGGTGCCATCACGGGTCAAGGGGTAGACCAGTGAGCACACCAAACCACAAGGCAGTACCGGGTGTTGAGGGTAGACACACGGGTACGCCAAAGGTCAAGAGTCCCCAACAAGAGACGGTGCCAGCCAAACAATCTTAACAAGCTATCGGCTCGAAAATCGGAGACCGAGGTCTCAACAGGTCCACAGACCATGGCCAAAGGACAACCAATATCCACGATTCCTACACATGCATCTAAATGTCCTAAACATATATCTACGCATCCTAAACATACATCTATATGCCCTCAACAGGTATCCATCAACCGGCAGAGGCCAAACTCTGCACATCGCGCCTCGGGTGTGACGAAGGTCACACCACAACCAAACCGCCATGATTCTGATACTCACCATTAGTGTTTTTTATCTTTAACTAGGTTCAATGTCATTATTAGGCCATCAATTTGGTGTTTAACCAATATTAGGGAACAAATCCCCAAATTGGGAGGAATCAAGCCATGGATGGGGAATGGAGTGAAATCCATCCATGGGAAACAAGCAATCATCATGATAGGAAGCAAGCAACCTAATCTACCAAGAAATAACCACTTAAAGGAAAGAACAAGAAGGAGGGATACATGCCTTTGATCTGGATTGCCGCCGCCGCAACAACGCTCCCAAGTCCAAGCTCCGAGCTCCAATGGCGAATCAACGATCATCACCTCCTCTAGCTTCTCTTCTTCTCCAAAAGGCTCTCAATATGGGGGAAGAAGTTTGGGAGAAGATGGGAGAGAAAGGAGTGCAAGAAAAGATGAGAGAATGGCTCAGATATATCAAAATATCAAAGGGATTACGGCCTCAAGGGCTTCTCTACGGCCTACAGGCCGTAAGCCCAGGCCGCACGGGCCTCAGCAAAACTCTGGCAGAACAACAAAATACCTACGGTTTGACTTACGGCCTCCAGGCCATAAGCTAAGCCGTAGAAAATACTTACTGCTTGCCTTACGGCCTCCAGGCCGTAAGCCAGGCCGCAAAAGCACCTAAACTCTATCAAAAAGAGTGAACTTTACGGCTTAAAATCCTATGGCCTCCAGGCCATAAAATAGGCCGTAAGTTTATTCTGGGGCTGAAAAACAAAGCCAGAGCTAGGGGAAACCAAGGGGCTAATCCCGGACATCCCCGGGGCCAAACAAAGTCCAAAACCAGGCTACCACGTGAGCACTCTCACCTCCCACGGGAGCAAAGCCAAAAGAAGGGGGTGACAAAGGGGGGTGACAAAGGGTTTCATCCCGGCCTCGGAATGAGGTGGAATGGCAAGATCCACAGAAATCCGTACAAACGGATGGGCAGTCTCAGGTCTCAAAAATCCACTGAATCCCGTTCGCTCGCAAGGTCGCTCACGGGAGGGCTCAAGAACTCAAAAGAGAGAGAACATGACGATAAAACACCTTGAAAGGTTAGGGGCAACCACTACACCCTTAACCAAGCACACAGGAAATCAGGCAGGAAGTTTATTATTAACTACGCTCAACGGCGTCTGATCATCACATGATAAGGTATGCCTGAAATCCAGGTCGGGGCATTACATCCTCCCCTTGGGAGTAGACTGCACCACCAGATTTCCTAGATATCCATGACCATAAGCGTCCTGTACAAAGTCATACTCTGCTAAATAACACAAATCCTTCCACGAAGAACACCATAGCATAGCAAACTTAGCCTTATATTTTCATACCATTTTCTTAACTTTTTTCCTGTAGGTGGCTTCCGACTCAAGGACTCAGAGACTGTATTGCCTTCTCAGGTAATACTGTGGCACAAAATCAAGGTCCTTAATGAGATCCATCCACCGCCTCTATCTTATGTTCAAATCCTTCTATGAAAATAGATATTTCAAGCTTTGGTGGTCTATGTATAACTCAAAGATCACTCCATATAGGTAGTGCCTCCAGATCTTCAGTGCAAACACCATCGTAGTTGATTCTAAATCATGAGTGGGGTAGTTCACCTAGTAAACCCTCGACTGTCTAAATGCATAGGCCACCACATGCCTCTCATGTATCAAACACCCCCAAAATTGAGCAATGATGCAACTATATACACAATGAACATCTTTCCCTAGTCAGGGATAATCAGAACTGGCACCGTGGTCAACCTCTGTTTCAACTCATCGAACGCCCCTTGGCACTTGCCATCCCAGATAAAGGCATTTTTCTTCTTAGTCAACTTGGTCAACGGGGTGGCAATCTTTGAGAAATCCTGAATAAATCTCAGGTAGTAACCTGCCATCCCTAGGAAGCTCCTCACTTCCATCACTATGGTAGGGATTTTCGATATAATAGCACCACCACCTTACTTGGGTAAAACTTGATCCCCTCACTGGACACCACATGTCCAAGAAATCTGACCTCTTGCAACCAAAACTCACACTTACTGAACTTGGCCTACAGCTCGTGATCCTTCAGTCTCTGTAAAACTATCCACAAATATCCCTCATGCTCCTCCTCAGTCTATGAGTATACCAGGATGTCGTCTATAAACACTATGATGAACTGGTCCACAAAATCCTCAAAAATGAGGTTCATTAGGTCCATGAACACCGTGGGTGCATTTGTCAACCTAAATGGCAGCACCAAAAACTCATAAGACCCAAAGCGTGTCACAAACACCATCTTGGAAATATCTGCCTCCCTAATCCTCAGCTGATGGTACCCTAACCTCAAGTCTATCTTCGAGAAGCACTTGACTCCTCTCAACCAATCAAAGAGATCGTCGATTCTGGGAAATTGATAACTATTCTGGATCATCACCTTGTTAAGCACTCAGTAGTCGATACACATACAGAGAGTCCCGTCCTTCTTAGTCACAAAGAGGATCAGTGCACCCCATGGAGAATAACTCCTCCGAATGAACCCCTGCTCCAACAGCTCATCAAGCTATCTCTGAAGCTCGTATGCCTCTAACTTGGCCATGCAGTAAGTAGGCCGATGAATAGGCACCATCCTTGGCAACAAGTTGATACATAACTCCAGCTTCCTAACTGGTGGTAACCCAAGTATGTCTACAAAGACATCCACGAACGTTAACACTACCATCGTATCTACCAAGTCAAATTATCCCTCCTCGCCCTCAATGAGTGCTAGGAATGCCTCTACCAAATAATTTCCCCAGATCATGGCAACAACTATGCTCTCCGGCCCCGATACTCTGAAGGTAACCATCCAGGCAAAGCAATCTAAACTGACCCAATGGACCTGACATACAATCCATGCCGATGATGATATCATAGTCGATCATAGACAACACCACCAAGTCCACTTGGAAGCTAAACCCGTCCAACCCGACGATAACCCGAGACAGTACAAATCTACAATTATCGACAGTTCTACCGGTGTTGTGATTTGCAACGGTGTTGGTAACCTCTTGGGCCGCAGTCCTAACTCAATCATAAAAAATCTATGTACAAAAGAATAGGTAGCACCCGAGTCAAACATCACTCTAGCAGTACGGTCATTGATTAAGAACGTACCTTCCACCAATGCCCCTCCGGGCCCTACCTCCCTCTGGATGGCGGCAAACATCTGGCCACCTCCCTGTGGCTGAACTATGGGCACCATGGCCTACTAATACTGGAATCCATGAACCGGATGGTAAGCTTGTATTGGCTTATCTTGTTTAACTGCATTCATTTGACCTTAGGCAGGCAATTGAGGTTGCCTACCCTGATATTGGAACCATTTTCCTCCTTGTTCTCCACCTTGACTACCACCTTGGCGGTTTCCACCAAACTGTTCTTGCTTTTGGCCTTGGCCACCTTGCCCTCCCAGTTAGGGGGCAATCCCTCTTCATGTGGTTCTTGTCTCCACACTTAAAGCAACCCCCTTTCTCATAATATTTTCTATGGGGATTCCTTCCCTCGTTCCCACCTCGGGAATCTAGCCTCCTCTTTTGATCATAACCACCTTGCAACTTCCCTCTCTCTTGAGTAGCCTCTTGTTTCTTATCTTTGCCCTTATCTTGGTCCCTTTGTTGAGCTTGAGTTTCTTGGTGTCTCTAAGCTTCATTTTTCTCTCTCTCTTGGCTATGCTAGCTGTATCCACAAACATCTCAGAAGGTTTTCAACCTAAGAACAGTCACTATAGATTTGATCTGAGGATACAAGTGATCCTTGAACATGCTTGCCCCGGTAGCTTCTGACAAGTGCATGTCCCTAGCAAAAGCCACTAGGCTCACAAACTTCCTCTCATATTCGGCCACGCTCATTTCTCCTTGTTGTAGATTAAGAGTTACTTCTTCTTTATAGATTTTATTGTCTGTACAACATATTGGGAGTCAAAGTCCACCTCAAACTCTTCCCAAGTGCCACTGAGCTTTTTCTCGTGGGCCTAAGCACCATCCCACCAAAGTCCAACATCACCTTGTAAACTAAAAATGGCCAACTTCTGCATCTGTACAGGGCTAGTTCCCAAAGTCATCAATATCCTTCAGACATCTCTCTTCCATGTCTCGACAGCTACACCATCATTGCCTTCAGTGAAGACTGGGGGTTCTCATCTTCTGATATCTTTCTAGCAAACCATGCAAGCATTGTGGCCTTGGCGCGCCGACTGTGCAATGGGTACAACATCCTCCCTTGGTACTATATTCACACTCGAGCCATCTCTGCCTCCGGATACCTCCTAAAATGGGGCAGTCGGTTGTCCCCTGAACGACTCTAATTGAGCCATGAAATTGGACATCACCCTGGCCTCAAAGTCTTGTATCTGGGAGGCGAAAGCTCGCATCACCACTGAAGCATCTCCAAGTATAGGTGCCCCACCATGAGCACCACCATTGGCACTAGCAACATTTGGTACCATTCCCACACCACGGCCCGTACGCCCACCAGTGCATCCTCCAGTAGCCCTACCTCGACCAAGACCCTTCCTTGTTTGTACCATCTATTTTCACAAACATGGGAAAAGGTAAGCAACTAGGCATAATAATACTAAAAGAAAAACAACAATTAATATTGAACAGTCAACTTAGATATGAAAAATAAAAATTCTGGAAATAATAAACATCCTCACTCAAGATTACACTAGCATGACCGGACTCAACAATATTTCTAGTTTGCTCCCTGTGGACTCACATAACCTACAAACCCTATGACACGGACCATGAACTACGGCTCTAATACCAACTATAACACCCCATGGATTCTGCTTAATTACCATACGACTAGTCGGTGGAATCGGGAGACATGTCATCTCCATATACCAACCATTAGCCATAAGAATGCTACATGGCATAGCAGTTTACGGTTAATAGTTCATCCAGATACACAAAGCTAAGTAATGAAATACAACCGAACTAACTAACTCACATAAACAAGTAATAAGTTATGCGCATTCAGAGAGCAGACAAAGTAATAAACAATGTGGTATCCTACAATCATGTACACCTGGAATAACATCCAAACCATCTACTATAATAAGATATGCAAATGAAATAATAACCTGGCAATAAGCCGATATAATAGATACAGACAGCTAACCAAGTCCAAAATATATGCGTTTGCCTTAAAGGCTACAACTCAATGCCTAACAAAAGAATGGGTTAGTAACTAGACTAGCTAGATAAAAGAATGCTAGAGCAACTAGCTAACAAAACTCAGACGCAGACTACAGGGAGCTCTAATCTCACTACATCCTCCGATGCGCATCATCCTATCTAACACCTGTGAAGGGGAAGAAAGGGGGTGAGAGCAAGCAAACCACTAATCCATCCCTAATTACCTAGTAAGGGTTCATCCCTCAAAGGCAATTATATCTGGGGCAGTATACAACATATGAAATATGTGATAAACCAAATGAAATACAATAAATATATGCTCAATATGATAATAATTAGATATTTTACAACTAGCTAACTTTTAGTCAAATATGTGTGTATTTGCCCAGGTACAATGGGCTACTACGCTACGTGTCAGTCCAACATCCTAGTCATATCCTAGCACATAGGATCTAGTTATACACCAACAAATGCTAAGCATATGTGCCACTACCACGTCTAGGTGGTAGCCTGGCAACCAATCTCAGGCCAATCCGCATAAGGACCCTAGCACCAATCAATCCCTCAACCCAGAAAAGGGGAACGGGAGCCTTCAAACCCTAAACCCAAAATAGGGGAACTGGACTAACTTGTGCGCCAATTCCTTCATGAGGAATCTTGGCAGCAATCATCGCCACTACTATGTCATCATAGAAGCATGGCAGAAACCTGGGGAGACTAAACCGGTGATGACAAGATACTCCATTGGTGATTTCTCGTCTCATATGCTCAACGTGTCGACCTCTAGAGTGGAGCAGAGTGGCACCTAGTGCTCCGTCTTATAGCCTAGACTAGGTTACCAATTACAGGGAAACGTGTATGCTCCTTCGTGACACGACCATTGCCATACCGAAGTGTATATACATTATTAAATTAATACATTAATTTAATATGGTCACTTCAATTCATTTGATACCCGGGAATCTTGGATTACCCAGGCTCTTCCTTTCCAGCCTAATGATTTCCAACAAATTTCCATTTAGGTCTTAGATTACCATATTTCTTTTACATGAGCGGGGTTTCCCAATTTTACCCAAATTTTGAAAAACCCCATAATTAACTTCAATTGATCAATTTGGTGTTACGATTAAGGTTCATTTCACTTTGAATTAGGTTTATACGGGTTCAATTTCATTCGATTAAGAGTTAGGGTTCTAATTCGATCAAATTCATTATTTAGGTCTTCCCTAGATTCCAAATCAAGCACTTTATATGCCTAAATAGGTTTAATAGCTACTAGAGAAATTGTAAGATGAATTAGAGATGTGCTTGCCTTGATTGCCGAAGGTTTCACGAAGAAGTTCGCATCTAGGATGTTCTATCACCGATGAATCCAATTACAATCCGCCCCCAAAAGCTTGCAGATCTCCTCCTTGGTTGTTTAATCCTCTCCCTTGGTCTCCCTCTAGATAGCCCTCAATCTCATTTCAAAACCCTCACAAAAGTCCAACAAGTATTCTCTCAACTCTCCCCAAAGTACACTAAAAGAAATGAGGAGAATGGCCCAAATTTGCAAGTTATCAGGCCCATTTACATCCTGGTCCCATAGGCTTTCATCCTCACAAGATGTAGGGTTTTAGACTTAGAAGGACAGAATCACAAAAAGGTAAGGGGTCCCTTAGGTCCTTGGCTTACGTCATATCAAGACGTAAGCGACCCAAACAGGACGTAAAACATGAAAGAAATACTTACGTGATCTAGAAAAATATTACGTCCTAATAAGATGTGAAAAGATGACATAAAATGATCAGGAACTCTAAAACATGGAATTAATACTTATGTCCTTGGCATAATACATACATCCTAATAGGACATAAGAGAGGACATAGGGCACCAGAAAACCTTGTTTCTAGCCCCATACCTCAAACAAAAACTCCAGACAATCTGCCTATCCTCCCGACTCCCCTCTCACACCCAAAACACCTGGGTCAAGCTTTGGGTTGCTCTCGGACCCAAATCAACCGTGAGTGGGAAAACGTCTATGAGACGTACCTACAGGAGAGTCCAACCAAAGCAATAAATGCAAGCAGAAGAATAAACATGTATAACCAAGTGATGTTTTCAATTAGCCGGCCAAATACCAACAAGATATATAAGATATATCTACAACATGCAAAAGCACAAAGACAACCCTAATTTTGCGAATATTACACATGCTACTCTTACTAATTCTTGTGTTTCAACCTCTTCTGATCACCTTGAGCCTTACTCTTGTCCTGAGGTAAGTTTCTCTTACCTTTAGTCTTTTCATCTTCCTTAGCCTTCCACTGAGCTTCTTTGGCTTTCTTGGAATCTGTCTTGTTCTTCTTCAAAACTCTCACTGAATTGACAACATCAAGCACAATCCTCAACCTCTAGCCACAAAAAGTATCCATGTACTTCGAATTTATCTTACTCTCAAATTTCCTAGCCTTAGTGAGCTCTAAAAAATACAAATATGTACAGAAAGAATACAACTGAAGAAACTCCCACTCGTACTCAGTCACTAACATCTCACCCTGCTCCAAAGCAAAAATCTCTTGATGTCTAATGTTCCTAACCATCTCTAAAATGTACTATTCATCAAACACCTCAATAAATTGATCCCTGGTGCATGTTAATTTGAGAACTTGCGTACATTGACTATCCCACCACCTATCTGCCTTTCCCTGGAGACAGAAGGTAGCCAATCTCTACATTTGAACTAAATCTAATGCCCAAAGCAAACAAAATCTTCTAAACGTCCATCTTCCAATCTTGAGCTAAAATACCATCTACGTAGCTCATGAAGACTAGGGGTTTCACCATCTGAAACTGCTCAAACAACCACAAGTAGATACTCTTATCTAAAACCACAGGTCTAGCAACCAAATCTTCTTAAGAAATCTCTTGCAGTCCCATTGATCGGATCCTTAAAATATGCCATGGAGTCTCCAAATCAACTGTAGGCTACTGGCTCCTCACTGCATCCAACCCAGCATCAACACTAGCTAATAACCGGTCCTCTAAATGCTTTATATACCTAGCAAATGCTCTCATCATTGCCGATGCATCACCAAGTACTGGTGTTTAATCCTCTACCTCCGGCTGAACCACCGAATCTCCACTGCCTCTACCTACTTGGTCTATCCGGCCTCTAAGGCGACCTCCAGTAGGCAAACCTCGACCTAATGACCCACTACCCCTCCTAGTCTGCACCATCTAATGACACAAAAAAGAGGAACTTGGTAAGTCATAAGTCAAGAAACAATACCAGAAGTATAAAACATATCATAACACAATAAACAAACTGGTCAGTAAATAAATACATAAGAAAACCACCCGTCCTCACTCGAGCCTAAATCTAATATAAGAGAACCTAATTGCTTCATGGTGGACACACAAACCTTTATACCCTATAAATAGACCAAGAACTTCCGCTCTAATAGCAACTATAACACCACAGAATTCCACATACTAGTACTTAGCTAGAATATAGATCACTGAGTCATCATATGCACCTTATGCCCGCCATTATCCATTCATCACATTCATTCATAAAACAACATAAATGGATAATAGAATAAACACAATGGAAGACTTAAACAATATCGGATAACCAAAAGATATAATTGTAATACCCCGACCCTTATATAAGCATTAATTCATTATCATGTGTTGATATAGTCCTAATAATAACCTTATAATAGTATAAGTCATTTAAAACCCAAAACCAATACTATTTAAAACTTTTATGTTTCTTAGTGATCATGCCTCGATCATGTATATTATGTTTAGGGTATGATGCAGTCTCCTTTGTATTTGTAGGCATTTTGCAGATCTCTTCCCTATGATCATTTAAGCCCTCCCGTGAGTGAGCTTGTGAGGGAAGAGGATTCAAGCGATTTCTAAGACCTAAAACTACCCATCTGTTTAAGAGAATTTCTTGGTACATTGTTATTCTGCTTTATTTAGGAGCCAGGATGAAATCCCTTTTTTCTCCCCCATTCTAGTCACTAGCATTGACCCTCGAATACTAGCTATGGTGGCCATGGATCCGGAACTATTATTATTTAGGAGCTCAAGATGGGCATCCTTGTTGACACTATGATCACTACCTCTTTTGGTCCAATCATCACCTTGCCTCGTCAGCATAGTGAGTGAGCGGATGCACACAGCGGGGACTAACAATCCTCGAGTTGGAGTCCTAGCTGAGCATGCCATTGCATTTAGATTTACTATATATACTTTACCTATGGTTTGGTCTGTAGATGTGATCTATGGTTTGGCCCATAGGCTTGACAGTTGGACTTGACCCCTAGATTTGGTTATAGACTTGGCTTATGGACTTGATCCATTGACTTGGCCCTTGGTTTCAGTATATGATTTGATATGTGGGCTTGACACATGGACTTGACTTAGTTAACTTGACCCGTGAGATAATGATGACCATATTGACCTGATGATAGCAGGATATGAGACCCGATACGCATAGTACGGGAATAATATGATGATGATAAGATGCTAACACAAATATTAATACCATGATAATATGTTAGAAATCTTTCTCTGTCGATTTACCATTCACTTCTTTATATCATAATTATTAGCTTGATCTTTGTTGTGCATCGATCCTCTTAGAAAGATCATGGCGTGAGAATATATGGGATGGGGTTTTGACCCCTTACTCTACAGGTACATACAGGTTCTCTATTCCCAGAGAGTCGGTTTAGCAACTTGATATCAGAGCTAGAGGGTCTAAGTCCGACATCGTACCTTTATGTTAAGTTAGATGCTCCTTGGGATTATAGTCATGCCAGTATTGTATTTTATTTATGTATTGATTTCAGGGATTGATGTTATTTGATTCATTTATATAGTATACTCTAACTCAGACTTGTTATTCATAGATGTGGTATTATAGAGACCTATTTTATTTCACTTTCTTCTGATTTGTATTTGGGAATGCTATGCCTATATAAGTGTTCAGATTACCATGTGCGATGTACATTAGTAACCTTAATCCTTTGTATAGTATTATGGTGGCACCATTGTAGTATGTTATGATCCTATGCCTTGGACTTTACCTTGTATTCTCATGGTTATGTTGGCCAGGTAACTGTGGGAAAACAAAGTGTTAGAATAATATGCCAATAACCTGGTAACACATACCAACCATCTGAAAGAAGAGAATACAACTCAACTATAACCAATGCCCGTAGGCTACAAATAAACCAAGAGATATAACCATTATGATAAACTTAAAGTATATACAAGGCTGATCCAGGAAGAATCTAACAAACTATCTATCATGTACCACACTCTCTGTACACCATCATATTGTCTCATACTTGGGGAGAGAAATGGGGTTAGAGCAAGAAAATTACTATGCCAATAGACTCATCAAGTAGGGGATTCGATCCTTACAAGATAAATAGGTTAAAGTAAAATGATATCGGGACATATAGAATATGCAACATAATCCAAAAGCGTGGAAATAAACCAGATATCATAAACTAATTAATCTAATATATTAATTAAGCAATAATCACTATGACTGGTAAATCTCTATAACTTCCCAATAGGGAACGCAATAACCGGAATATAAAAAATATCCTAGCTTATATCGTAGGCTTTATCTAGACTTGTGTGGCTACCATGGCACTTAACCAACCAATATAATATGTTAATAATCATTATTATATCTAGAACCGGGTCCCCACCTCTCAACCTGGTCAACACCAGAAACATGAAGGAAGCCCAACATAATCACAAAGATAAGGAAGGAAGATACGAAATTATAATTAATCAAGTTCCTTTAAATCCGTCGTCATCCTCAATGAGTATGTCTTTTCTGATATGAGTACTCATGACTACCGATGTTCATTAGAATGTACATTAGTAAAAATATCCCATGAATGACATGACTTGTATATATTAATTTTAAATATTTCCTTTGTAGAAATTTAACTCAACTTCCTACAACTTGAAAATTCGTATTTCCAGCAAAAGGATTTCAAACCTAAGAATTGGGTTCTAAGATTTAGAATAAGAATCTTGAGATCAATACGGTCATTTTGTTATATAATTAATAAGTTAATTTCAAGTAAATAAAAAAGTTATGAACTTTCTTTCTTTTCATGACCAGCAACCAGATAATTTGTATTTCTATTAATCGGGCTATCAATATTTGCGTTAAGCTCTCAAATTTTAACAATAGATTTCCAGGATCATTACGGTCATTCTGACATATTATTGGCCTCTTATTTCATTACGGATTAAAAGTAATTATAGATTTACTGTTTCAGCCCGAAATTGATGAAATTAGGGTTCTAAGATGTAGTTCTTTCCATTAGGCTTCAATTTCTGAAATTAAAGAGATAAAGGTTCAATTAGTTGATAATTAAACATGTTCCAATAGATAATTTGATTATTAAATGATCAATTGATAGAAAGATTGGATATTTATCTTGGATGATCAAAATAAGGATCTCTAGTCTAGCCTGGACTAAAATAAAAATCAACATAGTAATTAACATGCCTTGATTGATGAATACCCTTCTAGAACAGCAACAAGATGTTCTTCAAGCTTTCCCTCACGAATTCCAAGTTTTAAATACTTCCTAACGATTGCCGGACGATGACTTTGGCCTCCGATGATCAAGAAGAAGCTTCCACAAAGAAGAGATCAAAGAGATTATGATGGATGATCAAAATCACTCATCTAGGCTTTAGTCTAAAATATATTTAGGGATGAAAATATAGTGCATGGATCAAGAAAATAACAATATATAGGCTTTTAGCAATCTGGGACAGAATCTGACTCGGATTGGACCAACGTCTCGCAACCCTTGATTTACGTCTCGCATTGTCCAAAATTTAGGTGTGCACGATATTATGAAGCAAAAACCACTCATATCTCATACTGTCTAATTTACGTCTCACACCCACCATATTTTAGGTATGCGAGATGTGATTCAGAAAAATCTAGAAAAAAAATTAAAAAACCAATTCTAAACCACAAAATATGACGAAACTCACCCCAAAAGTATCTAGACATGTTCTAAACACTTTGGGGAGATCCCCAACCCCAGTGTCCAAGCCAAAAGCTAGGAAACAAGCAAAATGGGATATGGACCAAAATGGACCGAATCTGCTCAACAGGTCAAAACAAGATCGAGCAATCGAACGATTGAACCAATAGCACCAGTAGCATGCCTTTAGCATATAGAACATGTTGGGAAACTTTAGGAACAAAGAATATAACCACAGATGCTCTAAATCATAGAATGTGACTCTAAGCCAAGAAACAACCAAACCGAACATAGAAATGAACGAGATGAGATAAGATAATCAATCCAAAAGCTCCAACAGCTGAGACAAGTGTAATAAAACATATACACATGTCCAAAAAAAGATGTAAGATAACAAAATGGTCTCCAAAACCAGGATATTACATTCTCCTCTCCTTGAAAAAAACTCACCCTTGAGTTTTACTTCAAAAGCAAACCACAACACTGGCAAACCATGATCAACTTCTCAAGCAAACTGCACAATATGCTTCCTGATCAATACACCATTACATTCAGGTTATAAGCAAATAAAACCTCCAACGCTTCGATCCAAACTGACCAAATCCTTCTAGTCCTGGCACAAAGCAATACAAAGAGAAATAATATCTATAGAACAACAAACCACAAATGTTTTTAAAAGAATACAGCCACCCTTGCTATATGCCTCAATGGCCTTGAGCAAACAAAATGTCATGTGAAAACACAACATCAAAACCCACTCAGAGGAATACTCAGCTAACCAACCTTAGGATAATAACATTTACAGAACCTTGTGATACGGTGATACCACATCTAAAACAAGATTACCAGCCTAGGTTACTGTCAAATACTTGACCACTTAGCCATAAATGTAATGTTGCAATCAAGCTAATGCACATGCCTTTACTTGGCTACCGTCCATAGGAAATCGATCAAAAGACTAACCAATAACCTACAACCTATGCACCAACTCAACTCAAAGCAAAGTCATTATTAATAAATAATAACAACTACAACCTATCGAGTCCTCATGTGTTACCAAGAGTACTTATCAAGTAACACTCTTAAACAAGGATAAAAATAACATAACCGATACTAGAATATATAGAAATAAACCAGTAATCATAAATCAAATGAGTAATATCTCAAACCATGAACCAAATAATCCAACAAAAGAATAATTTAAACCCAAATCTATACATTAGCTAATACAATAACTAACGTGCAACACCACCACTAACTCCCATAGCTCCTTCTCCACTCTGAACTAGAGTAGCCATAGTAACCATCTGACCACCTCCCTGAGTCTGAAACACTGGTACAACAATTGGCTAAGTCTGAACATACTGGATATGCTGATATGCTTGAACTAGCTCCGCATAATACACTACATGTATCTATCCTGGTACTGGTAACTACTGCTAATTCGATCTGAATCCTTGGAGTCCACTGTTACCACCATGTTGCTAAACGTCTTTGTCATCCAAGCATTGGGTAATCCTTCTTTATATGCCTTTTCCCTCTACATTTAAAACAATCTCTGGTCCCCTTCCCTTAGCATACTGCTATACTGATTCATAGGTTTCACCCTCTTCTAATCACTTTGAGCCTTACCCTTTTCCTAAGGTAAGTTCCTCTTACCTTTAGTATTTTCATCTTCCTTAGTTTTCTGTTGAGCTTCTCTTAACTTCTTGGCATCCATCTTGTTCTTCTCCAAAACTCTCGCTAAATCAACAACATCACACAAAGTCCTCAACCTCTAGCCATATACAATATCCTTGTACTTAGAATTCAACTTAATCTCAAATGTCCTGGCCTTAGTGAGCTCTAAAAAATGCAAATTTGTTAAGAATATAACTGAAGAAACTCTTATTTATACTCAGTCACTAACATCTCACCATGCTCAAAAGTAAAGAACTCCAGCTGTCTGATGTTCCTAACCATCTCTAAAATGTACTGCTTATCAAACTCCTCAACAAACTGATCCCACGTGCCTGTTAATTTCTGAACCAGCGTCCATCGACTATCCCACCACCTACCGACCTTTCCTTGGAGATAGAAGGTAGCCAATCTATGCATCTGAACTGAATTCACACGCAATGCAAGAAAAATCCTTTGAACATCCATCTTCCAATCCTGAGCTGAAATACCATCTATGTCGCCCTTGAAGACTAAGGGCTTCACCTTCTGAAATTGCTCAAACAACCACAAGTACATTCTCTCATCTAAAACCACTGGTCTAGCAACCAAATCTTCTGAAGAAATCCCTCATTGTCCTGCTGATCAGGTCCTAGAAATATGTCTTGGAGTCTACAAACCAACTGTAGGTTGTTGGCTCCTCGCTGCAACCAACCTGGCATCAATACTAGCTAATAACCGGTCATCAAAATCCTTCATCTTCCTAGAAAATACTCTCATCACCACTGATGTATCACCAAGCACTGGTGCTTGATCCTCCACCTTCGGCTGATCTACAAAATCTTCACTACCTCTGCCTCTTTGGCCTATCCGGCCTCCACAGTAACCTCTAGTAGGCAAACCTCGACCTGATGACTATAACACCCCATTTTTCCACAGTTACCTGTCCAGCATAACCATGAGAAAATAAGACAAAGTCCAAAGCATTAAATCATAGCACACCACCATGGTGCCACCCTGACACTATACAAAGGACTAAGGTTACTATAATATATATCGCACGTGGTAATTTGAACACCTACACAGGCATAGCATTCCCAAATACAAAATAGAAGAAGAAAGAAAAATGAAATAAGTCTCCATTGTACAACATCTATTAATATCAAATCTGAGTCAGAGTTACAATACAAATGAATTAAATAACACCAATCCCTGAAATGAGTACAAGAATGAAATACAATATCGGCAGGGCTACAACCCAAGGAGCATCTAACTACTAACTAAGGCTACAACATCGGACTTAGACTCCCCGGCTCAACATCAAGCTGCTAAGTCGACACTTTGTGAATGGGACAACTTGTATATACTTGTAGAAAGGGGTCAAAACCCAGCACATATATTCTCACGCTATGATCTTTCCAAAAGGATCGATGCACAACAGAGATCATGTTAATAATCATGATATAAAGAAATGAACGGTAAATAAACATAGAATGATGTCTAACATACTATCATGGCCTTAATATTCATGAAAACATCTTATTATCATCATATTATTTATATTACTCCCATATTACACGTATCGGGTCTCGTATCTTGCTATCATCAGGTCAATATGGTCAACCTCATGCTATTATCATCTCATGGGTCGAG